>SNQJ01S0008395.1:96894-157164 GCA_010110895.2 Picea sitchensis | reverse complement strand
AGTGGTGTGTTACATCTTATTTGTTCAGGTGTTGCAAATTGTGGCAGTTTTCCATTTTCAAGTGATCGTTTGCATGGAAGACAAATTTTGCTAGTGGAAAATGTTCTATCATTTAGTGTCAAGATGATGTATTATTTTTGCAAGTCAGGGGTGAAAGACTTAATGTTCTTTGCGAAATTCAATTCTTCTCAAATCGCACATGCAATGGAAGGAGTGTCTTCAATTTGTTTTATATAGGTCTGCTTTGCATCTCTCTTTCCTAGACGAGGATGCATAGCAAGTTTTTGTTGGTTTTCAATGCTAGCATTGCACAATATTGGCTCTAATTTATGATATGTGGTTTTTCCCCCTCGGTCAGTATCATGACCATTGTGGGATATGTAGTTTCCCCTGTTTCTCTCACGTATATGTTTTTTCAACATGTGGTAAGTTAACTTATGGTTGCCACTCGAAACTGGTTTCACTTGTTGACAAGACATGTTTAAGGTGGAATCGACATTAGTTATGAGCATTGCCTCCTCACCATGTTGATGATGCAAAGGGTGATGGTCTTTGTCATTGGACATGTGACATTTGTGTTAAGTAGGAAGTGTGTAAATGCACTCGTGTTGTGCACGCACAACTTTTTTTAGGTTGTGATATGTGAGTTTGTGTTTCTTGGTCGAGCTGCCTTTCACCTCATGATGATCAATCGTACAATTCAAAGGTATAGAAGGAAGTGCAATAATGTATTTATTTCTTTCACGTATGACCTTTTCAAGTTGTGATAAGTTAGTCTACGCTTTTTGTTTAAGATCTTTATGACCTGATGACAATTGGGATGAGTTTCATCGTGATTAGACAATATGCAATGCTTATGTAGATTCGATGTAGTTTGGTTAGCATGGACGTTGAATCTTGAACTAGAAGTATTTCTTATCAAAGGTTGATAATGGATGTGTGGCGTATCTGTTTTCGATGATATGATGTCAATTGTTTGATCGTAGTTTGAATCAATACAGTAGAAATGGACAGTACCGTCTGAAAGGGTTGACCAGACCTGGATATTTACTCTGAATATGATAGATATCCATTGTAAACAAAATGTCCCACCCTCTATATTTCCTTTCTCATGTGACATTGCCATGTTTACAAGGTATTGTTGCCAACTTCCAACTGTCGACATACTTTCTATGAGATATGGTAGAAGGTGTTGATGCAAGCAGTTAAATTCCTGTTGACTGCCACCTATAATTGCATTGGAAAAGGATTGCACAGTGTAAAGGCGCAATGAGTGCATATCAAACTCTGTTGCTATCAAATAGCAAATTTCATTGAGCATACTATCTCCACAAGTAGATGTATTAGTTGTTGCTATGTGTAATCCATGAGAGTGTATATGATGCATAATTCGTTTCCAATGGGATTGAAGGTCTTTGTAGGCGAGGGACAAGTAAATATCAGATCCTCCAAGATTGCATATGGATAATTTTTTATAGAGTAGTGGTTCACAATGACCACTTAGAGGATTGGCATCATGGAACAAGATGCAATATGGATCTCTAGATGCAATTTTGTTGAATAGTAGATATCTTCTTTTTTCTTGTTAATGACCAAATTCCAATTGATATATTTAGCCACTTGGCTAGCCACCATATACAAAATGTATCTCCCCGGATTTCTCTCTCATGTGGAGGCAGAGTTGTAGATGTAGACAACCGCATCTTTGAAAGATACGTACTGGCATCATGTATTCCATGCAATTGGCAAAGAAAATTAGATGCCAATTTGTATTGATACGACTCTAATGCCTCAATGTTGCCATTTTCTAAACAAGCCAAGAAATGATCTATCAATCCATTGCACATCTCGGTCGAGGAATAACGGAAGTGCAATAGAACTTGAAATGCATTGAAGAGGCAATATCCCGCAGTATACGAGAATGCATCTAATCTGAAAAGGGCATTGTTATGCAATACCTGGTCGATGTTGCCATGTACAATGGAGTCTGCATCTATTTGATAGCACTCAACATCTATTACTTGCTCCTTCTTTTAAGTTGTGATTTTCAAGATGTTTCTTAGCTATGTTTAGATAATATGAAAATAGCAAAAAAGATAACTATAAGTTCGGGAGTGCATACCAAGTCTGCCATGTATCCTTCAACCTTTTTCGTTTCAAATGGTTGCTATAGCATATGACAAAGAAACAAAGCTATAGTTAGTGCTCAACCATATAAAAGAGATAATGCAAATAAAACAATAGTATAAACTTGCTCAGTACAAAGACTGAGTATTTAAGACATAGAATTTTAGAACTTATTTTAGTTGTGCACCTTATAAGTGTTACGATAATCATTGTATATAGATTTACAATCGTATTCATCATTTAATTTCATCCTCACTCTTCACAAATCAACACTAAACAGATTTGAAACGACTTCTTGATGTCTCCCACTCAAAACACTCACATAGATGGTCTGTGGAATAAAAAAAAGGGGAAGAATTATGCTTTCATGGACCTCTACCACAAGAATGGAACCATCACATAGCACAACATCTCAAGGTTTCAATTATCTTACAAGATGAAGAAGATATTCTAAGATTGGCCACTGGGGCACTCATCCCAAGACATATCAATGAATTGTCCATTTAGGTTACAAAGAATCACTTCTACAAGACGAGGCCCAGATGTGGAAATGGTGATGGAAGATTCTTTGGAAGACCTAAAGTCCAGCATAAAACTAACATCTATATGTGGTTTGCCTCAGAGAATAAAATATTTCCCTATCATAATCTGTAAAGAAGGGGATGGCAAGGTCCTCGTAGATTCTTGCTCCGCAATGAAAACTCTGAATTCGTCTCACAAATCCTTGTGCACTGCCATTTTCCAAAGAGCTATGGTATGATGTCCAAGGCATGAAAGTGGGCATATGTGATTGGAAATGAGACAGCCTGGAAAATGCACTAAATGTATGGTTTCAGAAACAGAAAGATGAGGAGAACATCCCATTTCCTTTTTTGTATGTCAGTATGGCTGTGGAAGAGGTGGGTTCTGTATCGAGCATTCACATGCCTACGCATTGTTAGAGGCCACTGGAGATAAATGAATGTGTAGACAGCTTCTTCCAAGCTATACCATGGTTTTAATTTTGGAACCCTTTTAGGAGATTAACGTTCAGGCGCCTCTTATTTTCGAAATGAATCTGAGACGTCGATCAGTTTTGCAAACCGCAATCTAGGTGACCCTGCTACTTTAGCGCCCCTGCTAAAGTTTTATCATTCTGCCAAATTTTGGAATTGTTCTAACCATACTTAGACATGGCGCCAATTCAAAACTTCGGGAGTTTTTGAATGTAAAGCGAGAAAGTCTCTCGGAGTGACTTTATCCCGGAGTCATTAACTCGTGCCTATTGTTAATTAACCCAAGATTACTTTAACCATCATTATCAAGGACTTCGAGACTTCGACTACTCGACACTTCCAAAGTTTTCGAATGCAGAATTTGTACAACTCCCAGAGTAGTAAGAACACGTGCAATAAATGCAGACTGGCCACCATGCATTTGGGACTCTGAAAGACAACTAGCTAGATTAATTTAATCAAACAGAAACAATAACCAAAGCTCATCGGTGCTAAGTGTTCACCATGCTGCAAACCCTGACATGTAGAAAAGACAAGGTCCTCAAATCTGCCCACGTCTACAAGCCATTTGTCACCTTCCTAAGCTCTTCGTTACCTTACGCACTGCCATCTGTCTTTACACCTTTGTCACTGGGCTTCGATCTGGAATCATTTTTCTACCCTTTACGCCTACAATTTAACCCTTTAGTAAACACATGCAGTGAACAGAATGGCTTGCAATGGCTGCACAAGAGGGTGATTTAGTACCATCTTTCAATTGACAGAGCAACTTGCAATGTCTACACAAGAGGGTAAACTAGCACCATCCCAACGCCGAGATGTGAAGATGTAAGATATGATCTATGCAATAAAAATTCCTGTCAGTTGTTTGAAGAGGTTTTGAATAGTATTGCACTGGTTAAAACCTGTGGACCCTTAGCCTAATCCTCCAGGATCTCTTAATGTTTCTGAACCTATTGATAATCCCCCTAATCCTGCGATTACACATCTTGTTTCTCACAAGTCTATTGATCCCCATCCCATAATCTACAAAGAAATCAGTGTTCAAACTCCAGTTCCCACTAAGAATTTAACTTGCCAACAAAGGAGAAACAAGAATAAATGTTTGGACTCGGGTCGTTTTGTGTTTTATCTTCATCCTCCACCCAGGATTTGCATTTCAGGTCCTTCAACTTTTTTTTGTAACTTACTGAAATATGTCATTGATAAAGATGGATAAGGACTGAAAGAATGGCTTGCAATGGCTGCACAAGATAGTGATTTAGTACCATCCCTAAGTTGACAGAGCGACTTGCAATGTCTGCACAAGAGGGTAAACCAACACCATCCCAGCGCCGAGTATGTGAATATGTAAGGTATGATCTATGCAATAAAAAATATTTTCAATTGTTCTCACAAGTCTATTGATCCCCATCCCATAATCTATAAAGAAACTAGTGTTCAAACTCCAGTGCCCACTAAGAATTTAACTTGCCAACAAAGGAGAAACAAGAATTAATGTTTGGACTCGGGTCGTTTTTTGTTTTATCTTCATCCTCCACCTAGGATTTGCATTTCAGGTCCTGCAACTTTTTTTTTAGCTTACTGAAATATGTCACTGATAAAGATGGATAAGGACTGACAATGTTGTCGAATTTTCTTCGAGCTTGCTTAGCTTTGTACCATACTTAGCCCTTTTATACCTAGCTGCAGTTTTCTTCTACAAGAACATTTTGCAAAGGCAACAAGCTTTCTTGTTCAACACTTTTCGGGGATAGTAATACATTCCTGTTTCTTTGATCTTAGTAGTCACATTTAAAGATGTTTTGTAAGAGCATTTTCACTCAGCTATTATTTCTAGATTTGTTTTATATTTATTTTGATTTTCAACACCTCCTAGTATTGAACATTCCTACTTGCAAACTGTAAATAGTAAGCAGTAAACAACAAATATGAATGGAACTATGGTATTGAAACTTACTCATGAATGGTGAACGACAGAATCGCAAGTCCAATTGCGGGTGCAATATCTCAACCTTGCAAAGTGCAACAACAGGTCCAACTGCGGGTGCAGGACCTCAACCTTGCAAAGTTGAAGCAAACAAGGGTGCAAGATTTCAACCCTGCAAAGTGCAAGAACAGGTCAAACTACGGGTGCAGGAATTCAATCTTGCAAAGTTGAAGCAAACAAGAGCAAGCAGCAAACAACAAACCAGTGAGCAAGCACCAAGATGTCCAACTGCAGCTGCAAGACCTCAACTTTGCAAAGTTGAAGCAAACAACAATAAGCAACATCCAGCGAACCAAGGAACCATCGAGCAAGCATCAACTATTGAACCAGTGAAGAATATATGTATCCTCAATGATGACTATATTGCATTTCAAATACAAAAGAAATATGAAACATATGATGTAGAAGCAACTCCATCATTATAGTTGACTATGTGAGTGTCGATGGACAACAATATTGCCCAAATTCACTGCATACAAGATTGTATCCAAAAATTGGAGAAAAATGTATTGTGACAGGCATGTTAAGTAAACATTTAAGGCCGTCAGGCCTGTTAAGTAAACATTTAAGGTTGTCGGGACTGTTTAAGAGTCTCACGCTATGTAAACATTTAAAAAAGAATGCATTGTGTCAGGCTTGTTTAAGTACTTAAAAAAGAGTGTCCATGCTCAAAACTTTGGATATGTAAACATTTAAATAAAAATAATAAAAATTCAAAAAAAGCGTCGATGCTCAAAACTTTGGATATGTTAACATTTAAAACATTGGGAATAACAAAGCTGACAATAAGACTTTGAATCTATTCTCCAATGAGATGATGACAAATAAGTTTTTTTTATTATATAAAAAATAATGTTTTTAGTTCTCTAGTTCGAAGAATAGAGATTATGTGAAAATTTATAGTGAAAGGACAAACTAATATGAAGTCAACGAATTATCGATCCCTCTACGCCTTCGACAGGGACTAATAAGAAATCATATATGTAGATATTAATTAATCCATTACACCTAAAATTTAAGAAACATGATGTCAACTATTTACATATATTTTTATATTAAAAATATAAAAAACTAAAAATATAATAAAATGAATAAATTTAACCTCAAATAAAATAAGATATTTTAAAAATGATAAATAAGAATAATTATTATATTTTAAGAAATTAAATATAAATTGTAAAACATTTTAAAAATTACTATACATAGAAAGAGGCATACCCTACTACAACATTTTTTTTTAAATGTATTTTTTTTTATAAATGAAAGGTAGATATAATTATTTTTTCTAAAATGTGTTTCCTTTTATAAATATAGGTAAATACAATTACTTATATATAGGTAAATACAATTACTTATAAATGCTAAGTAAATATAAAAATTTAAATTTTTTAACATTAATTTAAATTAAATTTTTAAACCTTTTAAAAACCAAAAATTTAACTCCCATCCTATTTCTTACTAAAGATTTAATTCCCACCCCACTAACAAATGAAAACATTATTATACTATCATTATGGATTAACAAATGAAAACATTATTATAATTTAAAATTTTTAACATTAATTTAAATTAAATTTTTTAACCTTTTAAAAACCAAAAATTTAATTCCCATCCTATTTGTTACTAAAGATTTAATTCCATCCCACTAACAAATGAAAACATTATTATAATATCATTATGGATTAACAAATGAAAACATTATTATAATATCATTATGTCAATCCATGCCAATTGTTTTCCATAATATCTTGAATAAGAAAAGAAAAAGTTTATGCAAAGTATCAATTTTTTAAATATGTTATGTTTATTCTAAAAGTGTGGTCGATGGCTAAATGGTTTCACTAATTTCTCTTGTCGCTTCTATGTTTCTACTAGTTGATTTTCTTTCCAAAAAGAATCATCTTCTCTCCTGAAAAGACTTTAAAAAAGAAAAACGCGTCATGTGACTTTCATCTCCATAACAAGTGTAACATCAAACTACTATTAAGTAACATCCAAATACTATTAAATAAAACATTTACGTCAAACCATTCCCATTGTTATCCATAATATCTTGAATATAAGAAGAAAAGGTTCGTGCAAACCAATCAATGAAATCATTTTTTGTGTCACGAGGGATAGCTCGCATGGCAAGACTCTCCCAGTTTGGGGAGAGGTCATGAGTTCAAGCCTGGCTACAAGTCCCTCGGGCTGCTGCTTTCCACTCCCATATCATTCACTATGTGAGGAAGTATCGGAGTGGTTTCCCAGCGGGTTAACTTCCATCTGGAAAAATAAAATCATCTTTTGAAACAAAAAAACCTGATCGGAAAAAAAATTCAATTTAAAACTCTCATCCGGATAACAAGTGTAACATCAAAATACTGTTAAACCATGCCTGGTTATCCATCAATCTTGACGTCAAACCATGCCTGGTTATCCATCAATCTTGACGTCAAACCATGCCAGTTGTTATCCATAATATGAGTGTAGATTCCAAGAAGAAAAGCTTTGTGGAAAGCAACCAAACGCACATGTCGTGTGTAGCCGGTGTATGTCCTTGCTATTGATACACTTAAAATATTAAAAAACAGTACACCAGCACTTCTCTCGTCGCTTCCAGCGTTCCACTAATTGGTTCACCTGCCATTGTCACTAAAGAGTCATCAAAGAT
Source organism: Picea sitchensis (assembly GCA_010110895.2). Lineage (NCBI taxonomy): Eukaryota > Viridiplantae > Streptophyta > Pinopsida > Pinales > Pinaceae > Picea > Picea sitchensis. Next base: position 149,399 of record SNQJ01S0008395.1, on the reverse strand, counting down.
ACTTCCTCCGTAAAAACGCGTCATGTCTTCTCGACGAAATTGCCAGGCACTTGTCACTTCCATCGTTCGAATAATAAATTAAATAAAAGAAAAGAAAGAGGTAATAAATTTCGTTCAATGCATCGCAGGGACTTGGTTTGGTGAGCAAAATAATAAACTCAGAAATCTACTGGATTTCCGCGCGGATTTGTTTTCAACTTATTGGCAAGTATTGAGAGAGACATAGAACAGCAAAGGCCGAGTGAACCAGCGATAACTTGGGATCATCTGCCTGTAGCCACTTTGCAATTGTTCTGAGATTAACCAGACGATCGTGTAATTCTGATCTGTGGTAGTATGGCATCCTCCACCGCTGCATCCACCTCATATGCCAACAACAACTACAATGTCTACAATGTCTTCATTAATCACCGTGGACCTGATTGCAAGAAAACCTTGGCCACCTATCTCTACGATCGCCTTTGCAAGCACGGATTACGAGTATTCCTGGACCAGCAGGAATTGCAAGAGGGAGACCGCTTAACTTCTCAAATCGAAGGCGCTATTCGAACAGCCTCTGTCCATATAGCTATCTTCTCATCGACATATGCGGAATCAGAATGGTGTTTGAATGAACTCGTACTGATGTTGGAGTTGAAAGCAACCATCCTCCCACTGATGTTGGAGTTGAAAGCAACCATCCTCCCAGTCTTCTACGGTGTGAAGCCTTCAGATCTTCGGTGGACGCAGGGCGAAAATGGAGTCTATGCTCGAGCCCTGCGCATGCTACAAGGGAAGAAAACATTCGACTTCCAAAGTGGTCAAGAGAAGCCGCGATACGACCCCGAGATTATTGGAAAATGGAGGAAGGCTCTGTCTGATGTTGCAGACATAAGCGGTTTCGACATGGAAACATATAATGGGTGAGAACTCCAACACTCTTTTTGTTAGTCTTCGCTTTAATTTGTTGGATTGATACGCATATGCAAATTTAATGAAGGCGTTTCTTATTATAAATTGTACTCTGAATTTTCTTCAGCGACGAGCAGCAGCTCCTCGAACAGCTTGTGGAGGGAGTGTTGAAAAAAGTTCCAAGAAAACTCCATGTGTCGAAATATCCAATCGCTTTGGATCAGAAAGTAGAAGATTTTGAAAGGGAAATGTGTTTGCAGCAGCAAAGCGGGCAAACTAGAGTTATAGGAATTGTAGGACTTGGCGGGGTTGGAAAAAACAACCCTTGCAAAAGAAATCTTTAATTGTCAGATATCAAATTACAATCGATATTGTTTTTTATCTGATGTCAGAGGATAAATCTTTACTTTCCCTGCAAAATATGCTTCTCAAGGACTTGGCTCAATGGAATGAACAAATAAACAACACCGATCAAGGTATAGAGATGCTCAGAAAGTATCTATCATCTTCTAAAGCTCTCATCGTTTTAGATGATGTAGATCATATTCGGCAGATGGATGCATTACTTTTGCCAGCTAAGGATGCCCTTCATTCAGGTAGCTTAATCTTAGTTACATCTCGCAATAAGGATGTTCTTAAAAGCTCGGGAATTGAAGAGTCGTCCATCTACAAGCTAGGAGGACTGGATCGACAGCACTCGGAAGAGCTCTTCTGCTCGCACGCCTTCCAACAATCTAATCCTGTTGTAGGATTTGAAAAAGTAGTTAATGAGTATTTGGATGCCTGCGATGGATTGATGTTATCTCTTATGGTGCTTGGGGCGCATTTGCATAGAAAAGGTGATTTGAAGTATTGGGAAGCCCAATTTCGCAAAATCTCCAAAGCACTTCACACGGATATCCAAAGAAGGCTTAAAATCAGCTATGACGCATTCTGACAGAAAGAGGAAAAAATATATATTCTTGTGATTACTGTTTGCTCCTTCATAGGAAAGACAGACAGCCACAAGAATATGGGCTGGGAAGGAGAGCTACTAGAACCTAGAAAACAAATGTCTCGTGGAGGTAGACGACTCAAATCGAATAACAATGCACGACCACCTCAGAGATCTGGGCAGAGACCTGGCGGAGAAAGAACCTCCGGACTGTCGGCGTCGTCTTTGGCGCCCAGATGACAACCTTATTAATTTGTCCAACTAATCACCTGTAAGTATTTTGAAGCTTTAGACTGACTTTCGAAATAGCGTAGTGCTTTCAAGTTTTGAATTCTTAAACTAATTTGACTAAATGTCATTGTATTCTTAAATTAATTTGACTAAAGGTTTGAGTTCTTAAATTAATTTGCATAAATATCAATAATATTCAGGTACGCGGAATTAGCATGAAAAATGGCTCCGAATGGCCTCTGCAATCTACAGCTATGAGAAGTCTACAGCTGATTAGGGCTGAAGGTCATTCTGTGCAAAGCATATTCAGCGACACCGCAACTAATATGGCTATGCTGGAATAACTGTCCGTACCCCTCCCTACCTTCATGGATTCCAATGGCAAATTTAAGAGTTTTACAAATAAAAGGGAGCGAATTCCAAACACTTTGGACAGAGGAATACCAGGTAATCATGTAATTTTGTTTTCTTGTCTAACGGTTGCGCGTTTCATTTTACCTTTATCGTAAAATTTACTTGCTCAGAAGAAGACATCCAGCCTCAAACCCACTTTGAAAATGTGAACATTACAGGCACCAGTGCAAATTAGGGAGTTGGATATTGACTCTCGTGTTCTCAATGTTCCAAAGTCCATTGGGAAACTGATTCATCTCGAAAAATACTTGAAACACTTGCTGTTAGGGGGTTGTTCAGAGATCGAGTCGCTGCCAGATTCTTTTGGCAATTTAACGAGCCTCAAAACCATTGACTTGTCCCACTGCTCCCATTTGCAAAGGCTCCCAAATTCCCTTGGCAACTTGACGAGCCTCCAAACCATTGACTTGTCCGGCTGCTCCCATTTGCAGGGGCTCCCAGATTCCCTTGGCAGCTTGAGGAGCCTCCAAACCATTGACTTGTCCGACTGCTCCCATCTGCAGAGGCTCCCATATTCCCTTGTCAACTTGACGAGCCTCCGCCAAACCATTGACTTGCGAAGCTGCTCCCATTTGCAGAGGCTCCCAGATTCCCTTGGCAACTTGACGAGCCTCCAAACCATTGACTTGCGGCACTGCTCCCATTTGCAGAGGCTCCCAGATTCCCTTGGCAATTTGATGAGCCTCCAAACCATTGACTTGTCCAGCTGCTCCCATTTGCAGAGGCAACTTGACGAGCCTCCAAACCATTGACTTGTCCGGCTGCTCCCATTTGCAGAGTCTCCCAGATTCCCTTAGCAACTTGACGAGCCTCCAAAACATTGACTTGCACGGCTGCTCCCATTTGCAGAGGCTCCCAGAGTCCCTTGGCAACTTGACGAGCCTCCAAACCATTGACTTGTATGGCTGCTCCCCTTTGCAGAGGCTCCCAGATTCCTTCGACAACTTGACGAACCTCCAAGCGATTAACTTGTCCCATTGCTCCCATTTGCAGAGGCTCCTAGATTCCTCTAGCAACTTTACTCAGATGAGAATGTTGTTTATCGAAGAAATGAACAATCTTGAAGTGTTGAAAATAGAGGATTGTCAGCCAAGCGACCTGCCAGTGAAAAAAGATGGAGGGGAAATTGAAACATTGAGCAATTCAAGAGACGCTTCGGAGGTATCGTATTCTGAAGATGTTTGCCTCAACCTTGAACATGTCATAATTGAAGATCGTAATGGTCTGGTGGAGATTGAAGCATTGCCAACAACACCGATGACTCTAAAGTTGAGCGGTTGTGGTGCATTGATGAAAGTAGGGGGGCTTTCTGGTCTTTCAAAACTTCAAACGTTGGACATTAGCTGGTGCATAGAATTGGAGGAGCTGCCAAGTATTGAAACATTGGTATCTTGGGAGGAGTTCCGTGCATTTAATTGTGTCAAGCTGAAGAGCATACAGGGGTTAGAGCATTTGACAAAGCTGCGAAAGCTGAATATTAACTGGTGCATGGAATTGGAGGAGCTGCCAGGTATTGAAACATTGGTATCTTTGGAGGAGTTGTGTGCATTTAATTGTGCCAAGATGAAGAGCATACATGGTTTGGACCAGCTGACAAAGCTTCAAGTAATGAACATTAGCGGGTGCATAGAACTGGAGGAGCTGCCAAGTATTGAAACATTGGTATCTCTGGAGGAGTTGTGTGCATTTAATTGCGTCAAGCTGAAAAGCATACAGGGGTTGAGGCCGCTGGCAAAGCTTCGAATGCTGAACATTAACGGGTGCATGGAATTGCAGAAGCTGCCAAGTATTGAAACATTAGTATCTTTGCAGGAGTTGTGGGCATTTAATTGTGTCAAGCTTAAGAGTATACAAGGGTTAGAGCATTTGACAGAGCTTCTAACGCTGAACATTGACGGGTGCATGGAATTGGAGGAGCTGCCCTGTATTGAAAAATTGGTATCTCTGGAGCGGTTGGCTGCACGTAGATGTGGCAAGCTGAAGAGCATACAGAGGTTGGCCCAGTTGACAAAGATTCAATTACTAGATGTTAGGGAGTGCTCTGAGTTAGAAGACCTGCCAGGTGTTGAATATTTGGAGTTGTTGGAGACACTTTATGCGTCTGGATGTCCCAAACTGCAGTGGGCTGGGGAAGTAGTGGAGGGATTGCACGAAAGATTGGAGGAAGCATCATATGAAAAAATTAATTATTATCCTAGGCCAGTTGCGAGAGTCCCGGAGAGAGCTCTGTCTTTATTATCTTTTTGGCACTTTTAATTTTGAGAAAGTTGTTTTAAATCCCGTTTTAAGCATGGATACTTTCCTGTATCATTTATTGATCAGTAATGATCTAAAGATTTATAATTATTTGATTTTATGGTGCGCATCTTCCTGATCAAAGTGGCCTGTGTAGTCTAGGATCAAGGTCAACATAAGGAGACTGAAACCCACTCGCTGTTGCTGCTATTGATTCAAATTACGTTTTTATTCACATCTTGCTTTGCTTTAGGGTGTATTCTTCTTTTTGAATTGATATTGTGGGGATTTGTTTTAGATAAAGGTAAAGTCGGTTTAAGATTTTTGGATAGTTATCAATGACTGGAGGGTTGGCACTTGGGATTGTACTTTTTGTTAATTTATGTACAAGTTTAAAATTTATAATTAATTATTTTTTTAATTTATGTAATATATAATTATATATATAATTATTAATTCTTATTATAATTTAAATGTTTATGTTTTTTTTTCAATAAAAATTCAAATTTTAAAATAAAATTAAATAATTATTATTAAATATTATTATTAAAAAATAATTTACTTAATTACTCTAAATTTTGAAATAATGTTATTAATTAATTTAAAATAATATATATATATATATAATTTGTAATTATCCCATAATAAATGCATGAAAAACTTTTAAAAATTTAGATTTCAACTATTGGTATATATTCAATGTTTCAAATTTTAAAATAAAATAAAATAATTATGATTAAAAGTTTATATTATTATTAAAAAATAATTTATTTAATTATTGTAAATTTTGAAATAATGTTATTAATTAATTTAAAATAATATATATATATATATATATATATATATATATATATATATATAATTTGTAATTATCCCATAATAAATGCATGAAAAACCTTTAAAAATTTAGATTTAATTATTGGTATATATTCAATTTTCAATCTTATATTTGTATTATTTTTTCTTTGTAATTTGAAAAATGATTTTATCATTTTTTTAATTTGTGTTTTTTTTTTTTTTTTTAATTATTGATTTCATAATATAGTAATTTGAAGAATGGTTTATCAGTTTCTTAACTTTGTTATTTTTTTTTTTAAATTATTCATTTCTTAATAGTTCAGATTACCATAAATTGTCATACTTTATCTTTGGATTGGATTGTTTTATCAACTTAGTAACTTTACTCATTTTTTCCTTACTAATATATTATAGTAATTTGAATTGTTTTATCAACTTAGTAACTTTACTCATTTTTTCCTTACTAATATATTATAGTAATATTATAGTAATTTGAAAATGGTTTTATCATTTTCTTAACTCTTATTATTATTTTTTAAATTATATAGTAATTTGAAAAATAATTTTATCATTTTCTTAACTTCTATTATTATTTTTTAAATTATTCATTTCCTAATAATTCAAATTACCATACTTTATCCTTTGGATAATTTTATCCATTTCATAACTGTCATTCATTTCAATTATATATATAAGTGGATATTATTTAATAGTTTTAAGGGCGTGGTCACCACATAAATATGCTTAACAATATAAATATAAATATATATATATATAGAGAGAGAATTGAAAATCATCTCACAGTTATATAGGTGGATATTATTTAATAGTTTTAAGGGCGTGATCACCACATATCTTACACAGATTTGAAACCTCGTAGTCTTAATGAAAACAAGTGGCATTAGTCACATTTCTTATTTGAAACCTCGTAGACTTAATGAAAACAAGTGGCATTAGTCACATTTCTTATTCATCATTAAAACATATAAATTTTCAACATTAAAAGCAAAAGCCACTTGTTTTACTTTTTAAAGGTAATGTTTACGGAGACTGTACCCTTTGGATTTGAACTTGTGATCTCTTAGGAGGAAAGACATGTTCTTAACCATTAGACCCATTCAGGCTGTATAATAATAATAATAATCTATTTTTAAGGTCATGGCCAAGCCAACACACCAAATTGGTGTATGAGACCCCCTTGTTTGTGGGACAAAAAACCCCCCTCCACCCAACAATTTGACTGGTAAAGTTTACGAAGGTATACATACCCTACCCCCTCTGGATTTGAACCTATAACCTTTTAAGAGGAAAGACATATTCTTAACCATTAAGTCCAGGCCCACTCAGACTATATATATATATATAAATCATCTCACACAGTTATATAAGTGGATATTATTTAATAGTTTTAAAAGTCTACTCACCACATAAATATGCTTAACAATAAATAAATAATTAATAATATATATATATAATTGAAAATCATCTCACATAATAGGTGGATATTATTTAATAGTTTTAAGGGCTTATTCACCACATAGATCCCAACACATGGCTATTATGATACAAATATTTGAAACCTCGTAGACTTAATGAAAATAAGTGGCATTAGCCACATTTCTTATTGGAAACATCTTAGACTTAATGAAAACAAGTGGTATTAGTCACATTAATGATCGACTTGATGAAAACAAGTGGTATTAGTCACATTTCTTATTCATCACAACTGTTGGTCATGTGTTCACGTGGTGCACATGAATTCAAACACTTCAATACAACACTAGGAAGCCATATCTTATAGAATTGGATTCCTACTTAAACTTCTCTTCTAGAAGTTCAATGACCTCAACTATTTTTTTTGTTTTCTCGACTATCTATTTACATTAAATAAGTGGTTTGGTTTCAATCAAGTAAGTCAATCTCGACTATTTTTTTTATTCTTCAATTATCTATTTATAATAATAATAATTTATTTTTAGGATTACACCTAAGCCACATCAAATTGGTGTATAAGATCCCCTTGTTTGTGGGACAAGGGACCAATCTATTTTTAAGGTCACAGCTAAGCCACATCAAATTGGTGTATGAAACCCCTTTGTTTGTGGGACAAGGGACCCCCTCCGCCTCTCCGCCCAACGATTTGACTGGTAGAGGAGATATACATACCCTACCCCCTTTGGATTTGAACTTATGACCTCTTAAGAAAAAAGAGGTGTTCTTAACCATTAGGCCCACTCATTTACATCGAATAAGTGGTTTCAATGAAGTAAGTCGGAGGGAGTCATAGTTAACTGATAATCTGGATTTGAATTTATGACCTCTTAAGAGAAAAGAGGTGTTCTTAACCATTAGGCCCACTCATTTACATCGAAAAAATGGTTTCAATCAAGTAAGTCGGAAGCAGCCATAGTTAACTGATAGTTTGCGATAGGATATGGATATTTCCAAAGGCATACCTTTACGCCCAAAGAGTACAAGTGGTTTCAATCAAGCAAGTCAGAGGGAGACGTATTTAACTGATAGTTTGTGATGGGATGGATATGTACAAAGGAATAACATTACGCCCAAAGAGTACGGAAGTAAGCTACACTAGAACTTCATAACTTCTGTTGGTGAATTTTGAATTTTCCCTCTTTACAGAGGGAGAAAAGAACCAATATTCAAGACCAAAATGTCTTCAATAGGTTGTTTTGTTGTAGGCTGTGGTTAATAATTAGAGCATGGACCTCTTCTCTTTCATTTTTGTTACAGAGAGCTAAGCTCAAACCAACAACAAAGCTTGAATTAGCAGGAAGTACGGGAGAACACCAAGTAGTTTTCAACTGTCATTCTCGAATCAGGAATTGGAAGCTCAAGATAAACTTGGGGGAAAATGTGGATTCATCCATCAGCGAATGTATATCCTTTCTTCTTCAGGAATTGGAAGCTCAAGATAAACTTGGGGGAAAATGTGGATCCATCCATCAGTGGAGGTATATCCTTTCTTCTCTGTACTAAGACCTTAAAGGTAAAGCCTCACCTATTCAAGGGATTTAAAATGTGATACTTCCCATTCTATGCCAAAAAGAAAGCAAGAGGTCTGAAACACTTAAAGAAGAACTAGATACAAACTACAAGCTATTCCTTTCTCCCCCATTAGGTCATATGACCTTATGACCTTACCGAGCTGGGCTTAACCAGGGGCCCATTGGCCGTTATGACTAGGATCACCAGTTCTATATTGAAGGTGGGGTGCATCAAATCTCTCATGGAACACTGGGGCTACACAATCCATGCCTTGCATTGATGTATCCTTTTGCTAGGAGATAAGCAATCAAGACTCAAGACTTGGTTCCGAGCCCAACATCCTCTGTCCGAGAGGACGAGAATTCCAAAGAGACCAATTCCACTTTTCTACCTGAAGATGCTCCAAACTTACCTTTTGGAGAATTATCAGTCTACTTCTTGTTGTTGCAAGAATCGTTATTGAGTGTAGATTTGTGAGATAAGGGGAGGGTTTACCATGATGGAACACGCTTCAGAGTAACTAATCACACTAATTGTTTGACACGAATCCATGAGAAATATTCAGGATGAAAAGAAGGGGACCTTATTGTGTTTCCCGACCCACATTGAGTTGTTTCTACATGCCTACAGTACCTCAAACTTACTCGGGCTTTGAGGGGCTGTCTAGAGACGGAAGTAAGAATAAGAGAACTAGTCTACACAAGCAAGTAATACCAAGACCCATCTCACAGAGGTCAAACCCAAGCCTTGGACGCAGAGCAAAGAGAAGGTCACCCAAATCCTGTAACAAAAGACTATGAATTTGCAAATAAGGTGTGTATTATATTCTGTAGACTATAGAATTTGCAAATAAGAGGTGTGTATTATATTCTGGTTGCAGTCTCTAGTCTTACTTTACCTTAATAATCACATTGCAGCCTCTAGTCTTACTTTACCTTAATAATCACAGATAGAAAATAGAAAATTCAGCAACATGATCAGTCATATTACAATTAGGAAAGAAATGCTTTCAAAGCTGTTAATGATAGAAAAAATTGAGCAACAGGATCACTCTACTCTTTTCAATCTTGCAGGCACAAGGGGGAGCAGAGGTAGAAGGTGCATAAGAGTTGGGACGCTGAGTAGAATCACCTCCATTGTTTATCTGTTGCAACAACATCATTGACTTCATGGATATATAGTGGTTGTGGTGAAGGTAGTGGCATTAATAATGGTCTTGCGATTTGGATGGCGGTGTATGTGGCAAGTAAAGAGCAACAGGGCTATTGGCCATGCATAGATGGACCAAACAAGCAAATATTTAATGTTTAAGAACTAATGCCAACCTAGACAGATAACATTAGTTCATTTAACATCGAAAGTCTCTCAATCGTTTGAAATCAATTAAAATTTATCCTATGTTTGCCTCATTATGAGGCCTAATAAGACCTCAAAATTAAAACCTAGGATAAAAAAAGGAAAAGGAAGTGAGAAATTATATACATTTTGTGAAACTTTGGCTTAAAACAATAAAATAAAATTGGTTTTCATGTCAAACTAATATCGAAAATCAATTACTATAGTCCTTACAGTTACAGGACAAAGGGTAGGGACTAAAGGGCAAGGATTAATAATAGGGACTCTTAGCTATTTCTCACTCTTGGATTAGAAAGAAGGATTAATAATAGGAACTCTTAGCTATTTCTCACTCTTGGATTAGAAAGAGTATTAGGAGTCTAACTCCTCACTCTTGGATTAGAAAGTTGGACCTCCTCACTCTTGGATTAGAAAGAGTATTAGGAGTCTAACTCACAACCTCCTCACTCTTGGATTAGAAAGAGTACTAGGAGTCTAACTATAGAACCTACTCTGCATGCCTCCTCCTCCTACATGCTTCCTCATTTTGGGGAACATATTAATGTATACCACTCTTACATTTTCATTTTCATATGGCTTGCTGCCAAATGGCCTAAAACAAACGTGCAACACTAGTAAGGAAACGGGAGTTTTGCTTGAAAGGAACATAATTTTTTACGTTCAAGTGGTTTTGAATATGAATAATTAAAAGGTTTCGAAAGTTAAATTGCATTGAAATAAGAAGATGGAAAGCTATTTTGCAGCTCGCTATCCCAAGTAGAAGGTGCGTGCCCCTGCCATGATTTTGGCTATTTGTTAATAAAATATACGAAATCGATAAACAAAAAATTCTATGAAACTAGCAGAATCCCCAATCGTTTATGTAAAAGCTCGTAGGCACATGTAATCCAGAATATCCCAAGAAGAGGCCACAATGGGGACACATTTTCATGCTTGGTAGTTTGTGCCTTTTCAAATTTCCATCATTTAAATGAATCCTACAGATAAGAGAATAAAAAATGAACTTGAAACCCAAAAACCCACTACTCCATATACGATATTAGTGGAAGGGAATGAAACTAAAGAGCACCTTATATGACATGTTTAAAATCTACATGTTAATTATGTGTGTTATGTGTGTTTAGAGGTGGACCAAATTATGGTGTTTGGTTCATCAAAACAAAGCTCATAAAGCACGCCTTCATGCCTCATGGCACAAAATAGCAACTAGAACATCGAAGTGAGGTTTCAACCTATGATCACATCAACAAGTTGTCCATTCATCCATATAAATTTATAGATGTTTTTAGAATGAGTTCAGTTGATGTAGCAATTGAACATCCTAAATTTAAGATTCAAACGGGTATATGATTGCATAGCTCGGGCTTTGAACGAAATCTTTTCTTGGAATTTGGTTCAGTGATCGATTTCTGGTTTAAAATGCCTATCCCCTGGACATCAGGCAGCTGGACCAAAACAGTAATTTATCTTTTCGGCGTTCCATTGCAACATTAACAGCAATGAGAGAATGAATTCTGAGTCATTGAGAGATCAAAACCGTTTATTAGATCGAAGAATAGATATGGGGCATATTTATCACTCGGACGGTTTCAAGGGCTTAAGGGAATAAAATGCTCTAAAAGCTCAGATTCTGGCAGCAGTCATTAGGGGACTTCCAAATATCGGTGATTTGGAGTACAATTTCCAGTATGGGGTATTACTGAAAGCTGTGACAAGAAATGGCTGATTTATGGCACAATCATGTTACCATGACCAGACAACATAACTGTATATGACACTCCTGCAATTTTGAAAGAACAACTATTATCTGGTGGTAAATACAATTTCAAAAGTAAGAAGATTTTTAAAGGTGCTTAACTTATTCCAAAAAAACCTAGCAGCTGGACATCTATGCCCTCTCCTCCCGTTGAAAGGTAAGGAAATCACTGCAATTGTCTGATTTACATAGATAGCAGCATTATATAGTTTGTCTGATTTGTCTAAATAGTAGCAGTATATACTTTGTAACACCTTGTTGCTCGGACCAAAAAGTTGACATACTTCATATTTTTTTTCCAATTATCTCTACCATTCTTGGCTTATTTCTGAATGATTATGTCTAGTATTATTGGCTTATTTCTAAAATCATTCATGTGATAGGCAGACATGCATACATACCGGTAACTTCCAGTCTTATTTTTCTTTCCAGTTCTACCCATTCCATACAGACAGCCCTGTACCGTACCATTTTTCAACATTTTTACCTCCACAAACTGTACTGAGATAACAATTCTTTGTTCAAAAAAACAAAAAACAAGAAAATCCCAATTCGTTTAGAAATAAAAACCCAAATAAAAAGATGAAAGCATTTTACCTGGATTTCGATAGTCCCGGGTTCAAACAGCTGTGAAGCCATGGAGTTATGAAGTGGATGTCCGCAGTGAAAGCTTTGGCATATTGAAAACACAGAGAGTCGAGTGCAAAGGCGATGGTGGAGAGTACAAAACGATTAGGTTTAGAGTTTTATGGGGAAGGTCAGAGACGAAGGCACTTTGGTGTGCTGTCCATCGACAGATACCAAACACCACGACACTGCATCCAATTGTACTCTTTTTGGCGAACAATATAATAATTTAGGGGAGATTCCAGTTGAGTGCTTATAGTTATGATAGTGCTCATCGACGAAAGTTCAAAGCGATAATTCTTTGATGTTCAGGGTTCGAGAGTATGTAATTGGAATTTGAACCCAAAGCCTTTAAAAGATTCAAAGTAAAATTCGAATTTTATGTTTTTGTCAAAGATCAACGAGTGAATATTTTGTATTTTTTTTGGCGATCCATTTTCCGATTATAGTTTGAATGTTTGATATTCTCGATTTAATAGGAACTTGAAAAATTCAAAAACACTGTAGACAAAACAAAAATCGAATTTTATGTTGGTCAAAATCCAATTTTAATGAATTTTCAAAAAGTTACAGAAATCTATCTATATGACACCTTTAAATACCAGACATATTTGGTATAAATATTTATACCAGTGGTATAAATTTGGTATAAATATGTCTTTGAATTTCGCATAACTCTATTTACATAATATTTATATAATAATTTTAATCACTCAACATTATGTCATAAATTCAAACCTTAAAATCACCAAACATTTTTGCATAACAGCCAGAAGCCATTCAACTTTAGCCTTAGCCTTGAACCTTAAGCCATTCACCTTGAGCCAGAAGACAAGCCCACTACGATTCTACGGTCTCACCTCAGGCAGGTAGCTAGAGTTCCTGGGATTATCATCTTTAACCTGGGACTCGTCCTAGCTAGTTGGTTTGCTGCGTGTCTTCCTACTACGCTTCTTATTGGGATGCGCCAGTGATGACATTATGTGTTGGGAAAAGAAACAATGACTCATTCTAACCATAAACCACTTCAATTCCTGCAAACCAGACCTTGAAATCTGGATAATATGAGTGTTTCTGATTGTGGCAAGTATACGCGGTAGGTTTTCCCATCAACATCGCCATGTTCATACTTTTCCAAAGTCTTTGAAATTAAAAAATTGTCACTAACTATTGATCTCCATATTAAATAATTAAAATTCAAAATTCAAAATTTTCATTCTCTAAACTCATAATATTTAAACTTAGAATTATGCAATATTTATATTCACGATTACATTGATAGTTAACATATTCATGTGTGTTAACAGTAACTATGTAATCGGAATTTACCATTCCCTCTCTGTAAACCCTAGCCTCGCCACCTCCCTTCGTTCGCCATGATCGCCCCGGGAGGGAACGTTGGTGTCCCTCTCCCCCCTCCTCCTCCCCCGTTGGACATCACGACCTTTGTTTCTCTGGTTTCCTCTCTCTGCAAAGTTTTGAAACCCGCACAATCTCGTTTTGTCAAGAAAGTAGATGTGATTCCCATTGTTCCGGTCCAAATCGATACTAGGGCCTTGGCTCTGAAATTTGTCGAGCGGGGTGTTATTGGGAAATTCATTGGGGCCTGGCCCTCCCCTGTTTAGTGGCATTCTAGATTGAAAAATACTGAAAACCACTTATGAAAGGCAAGCTTTCACACTCTTTTTGCGGGAGGGGTTTTTATGCATTTCTTTTTTAAGACAAAATGGATTGTGATTTGATCTTCAGAAGTGGCCCATATTTCATGGGCGCTCGTGGAATGTATTGTGGAATGTATTTTATGGAATGGACCCCACATTTTAATATGGAGAATGGCATTCCTTTTGTTATGTTTTTCTGGGTCCGCCTTCCTTTCCCCCCTCTCCATTGATGGATTGATGGAACTCTTCGAGCCATTGGTAACTCTCTGGCAAGTACATTGACTGCACTGAACCTAAAGATGGTCTTCAGGCTTGCACCCACATTTTTGTGGAGGTAGATCTAGAAAAATGCCTCCCTGAGGTCATCAACCTTTCCCTGGATGGTTGGTCTTACCTTCAACATGTTGACTACGAGTAGTTTCCTTTCAAATGCAAGATATGCCATGAATATGGGCATTTTGTTAAAATATGCCCCAAATCTTCAGTGGTCCAATCAGAAGGAGAACTAGATGAATAATGGAAACAACCACGCCGCAAGAAACAAGAAACCAAACAAGCAGTTTAGGAAGAGAAGGCCACCCAATCAAGAAAAGCTCCAACACATGAGGGAGCTACCTCCAATCCAAAGTATCAGGAGACGTCGACTTCTTCATCGACATGTTAATAATCCAACCAGAAATAATATGACATCATGTCTATTCCAAATGAAACTTTTGAAGAGGACCAACCCCATCATCCTCAACCTATCCATGGTGACCCAATGGATGAGTCTATTCTTTTTGTGATTCCCCATCCTTCTACTCATGTGTAAACTGAAGAAGGGGAACTCGAAGGAATTTTTGAAGATGAATCAAATCAATATCCCATGAACATACCCATTGCAAAGAAACATGGGAGGCCAACTAACAGTCATAGAAGGGAAGCAACAACCAAAAAAGACATCGATCTGGGAAAACAGAGCACCCTATATGGGAACACCAAAAAAAAATCCCACATTTTAAGGAATCAGAGTGGCTTCATTCCTCCTAAGGGGGAGCATCCAATTCCTCTTCTAAATGATGAAGCTAATTTCTTGGAATTGTAGAGGACTAGGTAGTAATCATAAGAAATCCTTTCTAAGAATTTTGATTTGATCAGATTCTCCCCTAGTTCTTCTACTCCAGGAAATGAAATTGCAGGACTCGGTAGCCCTGCATGATGCTCAATTTTTTTGGAGAACATGCACATGTGTTGTGGTCAGCTCTAGAGGTGCATCTAGAGGACTCTGCACTCTCTGGAACCCACATTTCTTTCGCCTCCTAGACTGGTCATGCTCTTCAAATTGGATTCAAGTGACACTTACTCATCTTCTCTTAGGCAAGTGTTTTTCTATTTACAATATTTGTATGCCCTTTGTCTATCATGATAAAATCCAATGCTGGAATTCTCTTTTTTCTCTACGAGATCAACCAAACTTGATTCCTTACATATTTGTTGGAGACTTCAATACCACCCTCCATGCTTCGAAGAAATGAGGGGGGACTATAGTGAGGGATTATGCTCGGGAACATATGGAAGAACTAATCTCGGATTTGGATCTGGTGGACATTAAACCCACCTCGAGAAGATTCACTTGGTCGAATAAAAGGCATGGAACAGGGCACATTGTTGTGAGACTGGACCAATTTCTCATAAGTGGTTTCTTATTAAAAGATAAGTTGCTCCCCTCTTCCCATGTCCTTCCTTGTTATGCTTTTGATCAACAAATCATCTCCTTGTCCCTCCCCCCCCTATCTCTTTGGGTCTTATTCCCTTCTCTTTTAATCCCCTTGAGCCTTCTACCCCTCTTTCATGGACCTAGTCTCCTCTTCCTAAAACTCCTAGATTAAGGGGTCTTCGGTCTTCATCTAGTAATAGAAAAGTAGGCACTAAAGTTGGCTCTCCGAGAATGGGTTTGTCTCAAGGACTCATCTGAGAAAGAAGCAATTCAAGAGATAGGGAAAAAACTAGATGAAACCAGACTCAAGTTGGAGACTTCCTCCATATCCCCCTCCCTCCTTCTTGATGAGCAACAAACCTTTGATGAATATCAGAAAATGATGTGTATTGAAGAGGAAACTTGGAGACTTAATTTGAGAAGCATATGGCTTCAAGCAGGAGATTGTAACACAATTTTTTTCCATAAGCAAGCCAAAGATCGACTGTGGAAAAACAAAATTGATGAAATAAAAGGATTCGATGGTATTACTTGAAGAGGTCAAAATCAACTTAAATCAACAACTAATGATCACTTTGAGAATATCTATACAAACGACGAAGAAGGAGATATTGAAGCTCAGGAGAGTCTCCTCCATAACATTCCTACACTCATCACATAAGAAGACAATGAGTCTTTAATTATGTTGGTCACTGAGGCAAAAGTATTGGGGGAACTTCAACAGATGAATCGGATAAGGCTCCGTGTCCGGATAGGTTCAAAGGGAATTTTTATCTTCTTTGTTGGAACATAGTCAAAAGGGATCTGGTTCGAAGGGTTCAATATGTCCAGAAATCAGCCAGAATGGGTGGCAGTATTAACTCCTCATTTTTTGCACTCGTCCCCAAGGATTTCAATCCCTCATCTTTTGCCAGATTTAGACCTATCTCTCTTTGTAATGTCTCCTATAAACTCATTTAAAAAATTATTGCCATCAGACTTAAGCCCCATCTTCACAAATTAATATCCTCCAATCAAGGAGGCTTTGTAAAAAAATGACAGATGCTAGATAAAATTCTTATAGCCAAAGAAGCCAATCATTCCAACAAGGAATGAGGGGATAGGGGTTTAGCCATCAGGTTAGATATGACCAATGCCTTTGATAGGGTCATACAGAACTTTCTCTTCATAGTTCTGACCATATTTGGGTTTGGTGCAGAATTTTTGGCATGGATTTCCTCTTGTATATGTGGGCCTTTAATCTCCCCTATGATTAATGGCCATCCATCATAATTCTTCAATCTCTCCAAAGGACTAAGGAAAGGATGTCCATTATCCCCAATTCTTTATATCTTGATGGTTGAATCCTCGAGTATAATTTTGAGTAAGGCCAGACAAGAGAAGCACATTCCTGGAATCAAAATCACTAAGAGAGCAAAAAGAATTAATCACTCCCAGTTCGCAGATGACACCATTCTATTGGGAGGGGCCTCCATCGTCATAGCTAAGCACTTTAAGGAGAATTTGGATATCCTTATGAAAGCATTAGGGGGGGTATTAATAGTCAGAAAAGTTGTATTTATGTGTGGAATGTCAATTCCAGGGTGGCCTCTAGCATAGAAGACATCTTCCAATTCTCCCTGGAAGAAAATTTGACCTCTTTTAAATATCTTGGCATCTCCACTTGCCTCTGAAATCCACCTATCTCAGCTTGGACCCCTGTTGTTGAAAAAATCAAATCTAAATTCACCCTTTGGGGTTCTCACTGGCTCAATCCTATAGGAAGGGTGGTCCTCATTAAATATGTCCTCTCATCTCTTCTGATCTTCCATTTCTCCTCCCTTCTTGCCCCTACCTTCATAAAGTCTGCCATTGCTCAAGAGTTCTGAAATTTTCTCTAGAAGGGAGGAAATCCAACACCAAGCATCTGCACCTAGTCAACTGGACTATGGTTCATGCCCCAAAATCAAATGGGGGGTTGGGTATACTAGATACTTCCCTTTCTAATTTGGCCCTTGGAGCCAAAATTCTGTGGAGATTGGTAACCGACAATCAAGAATGGTGGAAGAGAGTGATTTTGAATAAATATTTAACTGGGGATAGGCTTAGATGCTTAGATTCTACTCCTTCAAGGAAAACTTGGATTCCAGGGAATGGTAAGCAAATTTGTGTTTGGAAAAATAGCATAATGGGAAACCCTCCACTTCTTCAGACCAATTCATTGCAGCCTCTCTATCAGTGGTGTACTTCCAATCACAAACTCTCTCTTTTTGATATCTCTCAATGGCATCGGTTAGGGATTTGGGTTGGTTGGCATATTCTAGATATTCCTGATAAGGTCATAGGATCTTTTCAGACCCTTTGTTCTTTGCTCAAAGGCAGTGAACCTTCTCATCTTGAAACCAGAGACAGTAGAGGTTGGGGAGATGGCGCCTACTCTGTTAAAGTTGGATGCATGACCCTCTTGGCTCAGTCCACCCTCCCACCAAGATCGAGTATGTGGAATAAAATTTGGAATAATGGCAACCTCCCAAAGATCAACATGTTTTGTTGAACCCTCGGCCATGGGGAAATCTTGACTGGATATTAGTTGCAGAAAATAGGTAATAAAGGACCCCACTAGTTTATTCTTTGCAAGCATGAGGAAAAAACTAGTAGTAATATTTTCCTTGAATGTCCCTTTGCTAGAGCTATTTGGTCAATGTCTTGGAAATCCTCTTACCTCGAACTAATATTCCAGTCTCAATTACCAATCTCTCCAACCGATGGAATTCCTCCTATCATGGATCGTTGGTGCTCAAGTAATCCTTTAAAGCTTCTTTTCTCGCTTTGCCAAAAATTAACACATGGAAAATATGGCTAGCTAGGAACCGTGCTATTTTTTTTGGATGTATTTTCTCTTACTGATATGGTTGCAACCAAGTGCTTGGGTCTCTTGGTTGAATTCATAACCTTGTGATTGAGATAGTGGTTAGGACAACATAATTTCCTTCCAACAAAAGAAGTTTTTTGGAAAAGACTCTTCTCCTCTCTGCAAAGGATACATTCTAGCCAAATCCAATACTTCTCCTTTATTTTTCTAGATCTTTCTAACAGCTTCATCTCTCTCCTGAGGAATTTTCAGATTGGAAACAAAAACAATCAAAATATGTTCTTTGTTTTGATGGTTCCTCAAAAGGAAACCCAGGGGAGCTAGGTGTAGGTGGGGCTCTTCTTTCCCAAGGAGGTCATACCAGGCTTATTTTTTCTTGGATCCTAAGCTACACAACCAATAACCAAGCGGAAGTGTATACCATGTTTCAAGGCTTTTTGTTAGAAAAAAGAGCTAGGATTCCCTCCCTCACTATTCTTGGAGATTCTAAGGTCATTATTAATTTTATTCGTAAAGGGACCCTCATGTCAAATATGAAACTCATGAACATTTTAATCAAAATTCAACAAGAGCGGAAACAATTCCATTCAACCTCTTTATTTCACATTCATAGGAATAATAATTCTATGTCAATCAACAAGCCAATTTTGCTCTAAGGGACCCAGAAGGCACTCTTTGAATTGACAGGAAGTACTCCCTTAGATTTATCCCATGATTTTATCTATCCCTCACAAACTTTAAAGGGAGCAACATCACACAATACCTCATCTTTGAATGACTTGATGTCGTACATCAGGGGACACTGTTCGTTGACGCGAAGATCACTTCCTTGATGGAGCCATCCGATGGTGTAGGGATGTGAGTGCATCATTGTTGGCAGGGATAGCCGCTTGATGATCTCTATTGAGATGAGGTTCTTCTGGCTACCACTATAAAAAATGAAGTGCAATGGAGTGACTTTCACCCACATCTGTGAATGAAAGAGGTGCTCGACTTCCTCTAGCTCATCAAGTTCACCGGGTTGGATTTTTGTGGTAGCAACGGTGGAACTAGGTTCCGTATCAATGATTCGTCTCCCCTTCTCTGGTTCCAACTCAGAGTCGGAACCTACATATGATTCAGAGGCTTTTACTTCAGCCACTAATGACTGCTTTGAGTAGCAATCAAAAGTGTTATGCCAGGGGCTCTTATGGAAGTCACAACATTTCCCGGTATCTTTATTCATCTTCCCGTTGTCCTTCTTTGATTGAGGCTTGGACTGGTTTTCATGAGGTTTCCCATATTCATTATGTCCTTTGTTCTACGGGTAAGGGCTACCCTTCCCTTCTTCTACTATGAGGGGTTCCCAGACCCAAAATGACACGTATTTTGTTTAAGCTTCTGCTCGATTTTGACGGTATATCGATAGGCTGCACCCAAGGACGAGATGTAAAAAAATTCCATTTCTATCTGGATGTATATGCAGACCACCATGGTACTTGAGCACCAAATGTTGCTCAGAATATTTGATACCCAGCTTGGTGCACAAGGTATGGAATACATTGGTGAACTCTCAGACTGTTTGGTCTCTTTCCTGCCCTAGTGTGGTCCATCTTGTATACACATCATCACAACTTCCAACATGGCAGTATTGTTCCTTAATAACATCCCTGCAAGAATCCCAAGTGAGTGCAACTGCAAATAATGTGGATCATTCTATTTCATTTTTCTCATAGAAAGTATCCCACCAATATTTGACATGGGGGACGACCTTGAGGAGCGCAAATATAATCTTTTCTCTATTAGAAAAGTTGTGGACATAAAAATACCCTTCTAGAAGGTTTAACCATTTATCTACAACATATGCATCTATTTTACCTTCAAATATAGGAATATAAAATTGATTTGTACCTTGAAGGGGGTGGCGCTTCCGCTTGAGGTGGATGCATCACTTGTCAACGATCGTCGAAGGATTTGTGCGAAGCTTTACATCATCTCATTCCTCTATCGCTCAAGGGATTCCTCGAGCAACATTTTGAAAGGATATCTTGTCCCGTCGTCCTTATTTTCCCCCACCATGGGTAGTTTCTTGAGCATGAGAGAGTAGTTGTTCTCAAGAGAAATAAGCTCGAGACCCAACTCTCTATACCCTAACCGTGTCAGATATATGCATTAAAAAACGACAAGGAGCAGACCACTCTGATACCACTGATATGGATTTATGAGCGGAACGAAATGAAACCACATATTTATAATGTTAACATAGATACATAGTGAAAAACAACAGAGATATATCAAAACTTGACTTCTATTAAATAAGAAATATTTTGAAAATTGTAAAATGCAGACTGAAAACAAGATGGCTAGAATGGTGGCAGCTTATCTGTGAGAAGAGATTTGACGGCTATGCTCATTCACAAGAAGGTGAGTATAATGAGGCTCTGAAGTAATTTTTACAATAAATATGAATTCCAAAACCATGGACATCTAAAAACTTAACCCTAGGAGATGAAGCGCCAAAAGTCATGTGGGACCCGTTGGGGTAAGTTAGTACATTAACTTCCGGGGGTCGTAATTTTTGCATACAATCTTCGTTTAGGGTGCACGGTAGCTCGTTGGAAAGGTATTGACGAGGATATTCATTTAGGGGGATCAATTAGAGCCTTGAAATATCATTTATGTGATTGATCGTGAAAAAACATCATTTAGGCCATCAAACTGGCCCCATAAGTTAAAAACTGCTAAAAATAGTAAATTTCCAAAAATCTATTTTGAGGCAGTTGGAAAAGGCGGGTGGCCACCGATATATACCTAGATCAATCCTAACTCCTTAGGAAATAATGGTATCCATGGCGTTGAGTGCCCCCATCAGATGAGGAAATTTCTGTTGAATTCGGCTCTGGGTGAGCCACTTGCCTTGGTGCAAGAGATGCTCTGCTTTGACAACTTGATAAAGATGGATCCTCTACTGGTGAGTGCCCTTGACCTATGTTTCCATGATATGATCAATGGATTCTTGTTCCATGCATTCAAGGTTGAGATCTGTTGGTGTCAATTATTCTGCTATCTCTGAGGTGTCCAATAATGGTGGAAAATAAGGCCGAAAGAGGTCCACATTGAAGATTGGGTGCAAGCCAAGGAAGGGGGGCAGGTTGATCTCAAAATCATTGTCACCCACAACCTTGGTAATGATGTAAGGCCCATAACGGAGTGGAATAATCTTCCGATGAGGCCCTTTAAGGAATTCTTTCTGCAAGTGCAACCAAACTTTGTCTCCCACCTGAAACTGGTGTGGCACCCAATGTTGATCATGGTATTGCTTGTACTTGGCATTGGAATTCTTTAAAATATACCGAACCTGTTGGCAGATGTGTTGGATCCACTCAATGAACCAGGTGGCTTTGTCAACTGCAGTTGGAGCATGCAATGAGTCTTCCTAGGTGGCCGTAAGGGGTAGTGTAACATCCATGGGACCCAATGGTTGAAATCTCAACCCCACCTGAAAGGGGTTGTGGTCGGTTGAGCTATGTAGGGATCTGGTGTAGTTGTATTGAACATAGGGAAGATTCTCATCCCAGGTGCGAGGGTGCTTGGAATTGTACATGCGTAGGATGTGCATGATCATCCGGTTGATGACCTCGGTTTGGCCATCCGTCTAGGGGTGGAAGGAAGTGGACTTGGTGATATTGGTGTCCAGTAGTGACCAGAGGCTCAACCAGAACGTGTTGAGGAAAATACTCCCTCGATATAAGATAATGGTTTGTGGGATCCCAAAGTGTACCCACACCCGTTCAAAGAAAATATTGGTAGTGTCCTCGCCATGATGCTCTTCTTGCAAGCGATCAAAATCACCATCTTGGAAAAGTGATCAACAACCACAAAACACAGTCATTTCCCCACCTGGTGGAAGGGAGGCCTGACATGTAGTCCATTGAGATGGATTATGAGGGCCTATCAGGAGTAGGGATAGAAATGTAAATGCCTTGTTTCTTGATTCTCGGTTTGGCAATAGCACAGGAAGTGTAGGATTGGATATACTTGCTGACATCCTATCGAAGTTTCAACCAGTATAAATGTCGTTGCAGCCCTACCACTGTATTTTCCACGTCGAATTGTCCTGCCACCCTACTGTAGTGGGTTTCCCAAATCAGCTTTGCTTGCTCGCTTGATGGAACGTAGAGATGGTCCAGATGGCACAATAGCTCGTCTTGAATATGGAAATTATTGACAGTTGTGTTGGTGCCCAACATCTGGTAGGTCTTTGCAAAGTCAGGATCTGTCTCATAGAGGTGGGGCCACCCGAAGGTCTCATGGATGAAAGAGTCTAGCACTATGGTGAGTGTTGTGATTGGAGGTCGATCGAGGCAATCAACAAATTGGTTGGTACTTCATGTTTTATACTTGATGTTGAGGTGGAACTGCTGCAAATATGTGGACCCCTTCTAATGGTTGTCATTCTACAATTTGCCTTGTGTCTACACGAACTACAATGACTTATGATTAGTGTGGATCACTGTCTCATTCATGATAATGTAATTCCTCCATTGGCGGCAAGCTTGCATAATGTAGTACATTTATTTATCGTAAGTAGGGTACTTATAGACGACATCTGATAGTTTCTCACTATGATAGGCCACGTAGTGGTCATGCTGTGTGAGGACCGCACCCACAACATAATATGAATCATCTGTCTTGATCTCAAAGGGATATTATAGGTCAGGTAATGAGAGCACTGATGCTGAACACAAGTGTTGTTTCACATCATCAAATTATTTTTGTTGAGACAGGCCCCACAATTTTTTTTCCTTACCACCACCTTTGGTTATTTTACTGAGGGCCCATGCAATATGGGAGAATCCCAACACTAACCTATGATAGAGATTGACAAAGCGTAAGAAGATTCGAAGCTCAGTGAAGGTGGTTGGGGTTGGCCAGTCACGAATGACTTGGATCTTGGCTGGATCAACATGCACGCCATGCGCATCAACAATGTAGCCTAGGTAATAGAACCTGTCCAGGCCGAAGCAACTTTTTTCCAAGTTGAAATATAGCTTATGATGTTGCAGAGTGTGCAGAACTTGTGGAATATGTTGCAAGTGTTCTACCCAAGTCTTGGTGTATATGAGGATGCCATTTAGATACATTACCTCAAAATAATTAGTGAAAGGCCGCATTATATATTCCATCAACCTCATGAAAGTTGTTGGGGCAGTCATCAAACCAAATGGCATGACCAACCATTCAAAAAGACCTTCTTTTGACTTGAAGGCAGTTTTCTATACATTTGTTTATTCTATTGGGACCTTATGGTAGTCAGGATTCAGATCAATCTTACTGAAGTATTTTCCCCCCTTGAGTTTATCAAAGAGATCGTCTATTTAAGGAATCGAGTACCAGTTCCTGATTGTGATTTTTTTAAGGACCCGATAATCAATGCAGATTCGCCAGGTCCCATATTTCTTCTCCACCAACATGATTGGGCTTCCATAAGGTGATGACCTTGGTCAGATGTGCCCCTTGTGGAGAATTTCTTGGATTTGACGCTTGATATCCTTATTTTCTAACAGAGAGTGATGATAGACTGGACCATTTGGTAGCGGTGCATCGAGGGTCAGATCAATAGGATGCTTGAAATGATAGTGCAGAGGTACGCCAATAGGTGATGAGAAGATGTATTTGTATTGTTCCATGACCTTATCCACTTGATTTTGTTGCGTGGAGAGGTCGACCGTGGAGGCCATGGATGTGGCTGCAACCTTTCTCTCACTCTGAGAGCGAATCACGAAGAAGACAAACTTCCTAGTATGAGAAATGACCTTCCTGCATTGCTTGGCATAAATAAATAAAAAATAGCACTAGGTGGGACTACATCGGGTATCATGTACAATTTCTTGTTCGAATTAATAATAACATTGCGAGGCCTAGACTCATATACAACATGACGTTTCCATAAATAAGGTTGGCCCAAAAGAACATCACAAACTTCAAGGGGAGAAACATCACACAATACATCATCATTGAATGGCTTGATGCTGTACGACAGACGACACTGTGGTTGTCGTGAATATCGCTTCCTTGATGGAGCCATCTTATGGTGTAGGGATGTGAGTGCGACATTGTCAGCAGGGATAGTCGCTTGATGACCTTCGTTGAGATGAGGTTATTCTGGCTACCGCTATCAACGATGAAGTGTAGTGGATTGCCTTTCACCCACATATGTGAATAAAAGAGGCGCTCTCCTTCCTCTAGCTCATTAGGTTCACTAGGCTAGATTTTGGTGGTAGAAACAGTGGCATTGCGTTCCGCGTCAATGATTTGTCTCCCCTTCTCTGGTTTTGAATCAGAGTCGAAACCTACATATGATTCAGAGGCTTTTACTTTATCCACTAATGACTTCTTTGAGTGGAAATCAACAGTGTTATGCCAGAGGCTCTTATAGAAGTCACACCACTTCTCGGTATCTTTCTTTGTCTTCCCATTGTCCTTCTTTGCTTGCGGGTTGGACTGGTTGTAATGAGGTTGCCCATATTTTATTTGTCATTTGTTTTGCAGGTTACAGAAGCCCTTGCCCTTCTTCTGCTATGAGGGGTTCCCAGACCTAAACTGCCACGTATTTTGTGTAAGCTTCTGCTGTGAGGGGTTCCCAGACCTAAACTTCCATGTTTTTTGTGTAAGCTTCTGTTGTGAGGGGTTCCCAGACCTAAACTGCCACGTCTTTTATGTAAGCTTCTAATTGATTTTGACGACATATCGATAGGCCGCACCCAAGGATGAGATGTCCAAAAAATCCATTTTTGTCTTGATGTAACTATGCAGACCACCAAAATACTTGAGCACCAGATATCGCTAATAATATTTGATACCCATCTTTGTGCGCAAGGTATGGAAGACATTGATGAACTCTAGGATTGTTTGGTCTCTTTCCTGTAGCAATGTGGTCCATCTTGTATACAAGTCGTCATAACTTCCAACAGGGTAATATTGTTCCTTAATAACATCCTTGAAGGAATCCTAAGTGGGTGTAACTACAAATAATGTGGATCCTTTTGTTTCATTTTTTTCATAGAAATTCTCCCACCAAACTTTGACATGGGGGACGACCTTGAGGAGGGCAAATATAATCTTTTCTCTATCTGAAAAGTTGTGGACAAAAAAATACCCTTTTAGAAGGCTCAAACATTTATCTACGACATTCACATCTATTTGACCTTCAAATATAGTAATATCAAAATTTATATGTACCTTGAAGGGTTTGGGGCTTCCGCTTGAGGTGGATGCGTAGCTTGTCGGCAACCGTCAAAGGATTTGTATGAAGTTGCCCATCATCTCGTTCCTTTGTCGCTCAAGGGATTCCTCGAGCAACATTTTGAAAGGATTTCCTATCCTGTCATATTTATTTTCTCCCCCCATGGGCAGTTTCTTGGGCGTGCGAGAGTAGTTTTCCTCAAGAGAAACAAGCTCGAGACCCAACTCTCTATACCCTGACCGCGTCGGGGAGATGCATTAAAAAACTACAAGGAGTAGACCGCTCTCATACCACTGATCCGGATTTATGAGATGAATGAAATGGAATTACATATTTATAATGTTAACACAGAAAAACAATGAAAAATAATAGAGATATAGTAAAACTTGACTTCTATTAAATAAGAAATATGTTGAGAACTATAAAATGCAGACTGAAAACAAGATTGGTAGAATGGTGGCAGCTTATCTGTGATAAAAGATGTGATGGCTACACTCATTTGAAAGAAGGTGAGTACAATGAGGCTCTGAAGGAATTTTTACAATAAAGATGAATGCAAAAACCCTAGACATACAAAAACCTAACCCTAGGAGATGAAGCGCCAAAAGTCATGTAGGCCCTGTTGGAGTAAGTTAGTACATTAACTTATTGGGGTGGTAACTTTTGCATATGATCTTCGTTTAGGGTGCATGATAGCTCGTTGGAAAGGTATTGACGAGGATATTCCTTTAGGGGGATAAATTAGAGCCATATACTATAATTTAGGTTCCTGATCGTGAAAAAACATCGTTTAGGCCCCAAAACTAGCCCCCAAATTTAAAAACTGCTAAAAATAGTAAATTGCCAAAATTTCCAGAAAATTGTTTTGAGCCAATTGGAAAAGGTGGGTGGCCATCAATATTCACCTGGATAACACCTTGTCCTTCCACCCCAACTATTTTCTTCCCTTCCTCCTATTTATTCTATCCCCTCAAAGGACTAGGGGAAATTTTAAGAATGGAAATTATCTTAATGTATAGAAAATTGATGAATCTTATTAGTCCTTAATAAGCAAGCTGTAAAATGTTTGGTGATATTTTTGTAAAAGCATTCAAATTTATAAGGATTTTATATAGTTTTTATAAAAATGATTTTTAAGGTTAAATAATTTTATCCTATATAATTTATATGAATGATTTTTAGATAAAATGGAAATTGGTGAATATTTTTTTGGGAAAAATCATGGAAAATTAAGCCATGGGAACAATTTGGCCCCTAAACTTTTCCTTGTAGAGGAGCCTTTCATTTGCGGTTCTTTCTTAATATCAAGGATCAATGGGGCCATTATGTGCCCTTAAAACTAATAATTAGAACAAGGCACAACCGAGGTCCATGCTATTGTTGAATTTGTGAATGAGGACCATATGGAAGTTGAAGGAATAGAGCCTCAGGAGAATATGCAAGATGTGGCCCTACAAGGGCCATTTTCTAGTAAAGTTTTACAGTTCTTGTTGGAGGTAATTTTTATCACTTTTTTCTAATAATTTGATACCATTGTTGAAATTATTGTGATACTCTAGGGTTTGTATATTATTTAAACTTTACATCAAGCATGATATTTCTCTTGATCTATTTTTTAGAGAAATTTTGATAGTGAATCCATCCATAGGGATGTATATGATATGAATTGTATGTCCAATACAAAGGATGTTCTCAAAATGCAATATGCATATGAAATTTTTATGTTCTTTTCATCTTGAATGTATGTTTAATATACCAAGTTTAGAAGATGTTACTTTTAAGTGCATTATTGGACTTGATTATCGAAGTTTGATGGAGTGAGAAGTGAGTTAAATTAAAAATCAAAGAATTAGAATAAATTGATTTTTTAGACACAAGAGAAAAGTGGGAGAACCCACTTGAGTTATTTCCAATGTCTATTATTATTTTTTAAGCGAAATAGAAAAAATGTATTATATAGAGTGTGAAAAACCTGTTAAATATGGTGCAAGTGTTCTTCCCAAGTCTTGTTGTAGATGAGGATGCCATCTAGATATACCACCACAAAATATTTAGTGAAATGTCGCAAGATATCGTCCATCAACCTCATGAAATTTGTTGGGGAATTTGTCAAACCAAAGGGCATGACCAACCATTCAAAAGACCTTCTTTTGACTTGAAGGTAGTCTTCCATACATATGTCTGTTCTATTGGGACCTGATGGTAGCCAGACTTCAGATCAATCTTATTGAAGTATTTGGCCCCCTTGAGTTGATCAAATAGATCATTGATTCGAGGAATTGGGTACCACTTCATGACTATGATTTTTTAGGGCCCGATAATCAATGCAGAGTTGCCAGGTCTCGTCTTTCTTCTGCACCAACACAATTGGGATTCCACAAGGAGATGACCTAGTTTGGACATGCCTGTTGTGGAGCAGTTCTTGGATTTGATGCTTGATATCCTCATTTCTAGCAGAGAGCGATGATAGACTATCCCATTTGGTAGCGGTGCACTGCGGGTCAGATCAATGGGATGCTTGACTTGACAATGTAGAGGTACACCAGTAGGTGATGAGAATATGTCTTTGCATTATTCCACGACCTTATCCGCTTACTTCTACTGAATGGATAGGTCACTCGCAAAGGCCGTGGATGTGGCTACAACCTTTCGCTCACTCTGAGAGTGAATCATGAAGAAGACAAACTTCCCGTTCTAAGAAATGACCTCCCTGCATTGCTTGGAAGAGATCAAATAAATAACACTAGGTGGGACTACCTCGGGTATCATGTACACTTTCTTGTTCAAAGTAATAATAACACTTCGAGGCCTAGACTCATATACAACATGGCATTTCCATAAATAAGGTTGGCCCAAAAGAACATCACAAACTTCAAGGGGAGCAACATCACACAATACCTCATCTTTGAATGGTTTGATGTCGTACGACATGTGACATTGTTGGCTGATGCAAAGATTGCTTCCTTGATGGAGTCATCCGATGGTGTAGGGTTGTGGGTGTGGCGTTGTCGACAGGGATAGCCACTTGACGACCTCTATTGATATGTGGTTCTTTTGTTTACCACTATCAACGATGAAGTGAAGTGGAGTTCCTTTCACCCACATCTGTGAATGAAATAGGTGATCACCTTCCTCTTGCTCACCAGGTTCATCGGGATATATCTTGGTGGTATCTACTGTGGCACCAGGTTCTGCGTTAATGATCCGTCTTCCCTTCTCTGGTTCTGACTCAGAGTTGGAACTCGCATCTGATTCAAATACTTTTACTTCAACCACTAATGAATTCTTTGAGTGGAAATCGATAGTGTTATGCTAAGGGCTCTTATGGAAGTCGCACCACTTCCTAGTATCTTACTTCGTCTTCCCATTGTTCTTCTTTTCTTGCGGCTTGGATTGGTTGTCATGAGGTTTCCCATATTTGCTATGTCCTTTGTTCTACATGTTAGGGCTGCCCTTGCCCTGCTTCTGCTATGAGGGGTTCCCAGACCCAAACTATCGTGTCTTTTGTTTAAGATTATGCTCTTTTTTGACGACATATCAATAGGCTGCGCCCAAGGACGAGATGTACAAAAAATCCTTTTCTGTTTGGATGTATCTATGCAAACCGCCGTGGTACTTGAGCACCAGATTTCACTCAAAATCTTTGATACCCATCTTGGTGTGCAAGGTATGGAATACATTGGTGAACTCTAGGATTGTTTGGTCTCTTTGTTGCCGCAGTGTGGTCCATCTTGTATATAATTCATTATAACTTCCAACATGGTAGTATTTTTCCTTAATAACATCCGTGAAGGAATCCCAAGTGGGTGCAACTGAAATTAATATGGATCCTTCTATTTCATTTTCTCACATAAAGTCTCCCACCAATCTTTGACATGGGGGACGACCTTGAGGAGTGAAAATATAATCTTTTCTCTATCAAAAAATTTGTGGACATAAAAATACCCTTCTAGAAGGTTGTTGAGATCAATTCCTGCTTCCTAAATTTCCCTCCCTTTTCTATTTTCCCAACTTTTTTTCCATTTATTTTTCCTCTTATATACCTACCCTCATTCCCCTTTTATTTTATCACTTCTCTTTCCCCTTTCTAGTTACCATACTTAGTTGTATTTAAAAAAATCGGTGAGTTGGCGGGTTGGCGGACTCGCTAGTATTCACCTCCATCCATGTTCCCATATCATAAGTCTGACTGACCGCCTTGTTATAATATACTTAACCATTCTTGCAACCGCGAGTTCACGAGTTCAAGCTTTCATCTTCCAAGTTCCACAATCTCCATTTTTCACCCAAATACCCATGATCTACATTATGACTGTCAGAATTATCATGGGTACCGATCTCCTAAGTATCTTATTTCTCCTGTATCCAAGTCCAGGCGACCATTGTGCAACACTTAGCCTATTTTCGATCGTTCACAACCGCGAGTTGGTGGTTTTACAAAAAAAATGCAAATTCAAATTGCTCTCATTCGTCCCTGTCATCTTTGTGCTTTTCCCAATACACATTTAGTATGGTTTAATGCTAATAACTGATCATGCAGGATCTGTAAATATCATCATAAATAAGCGAAGGGATCGAGGATATTTTTCATTAAATTGCATTAAATCACGATTCGCCAAGGGTTTTATTATTGTTATCTCTTCGAAAGGATTCATTTCAAGTTATTATCCAGTCGAAAGAACACTCTCGTCAACCTATGGAAGCAACAACCAGAAAACATTTATGTGACAATAGTTTGAACATTTTTGGTTGTGAAGACTAGAACTTTCATTGGTCCAGAGCATACTCATATTACTCATCTCCTCCTACAAAGAATATATAATCTGGACATTCGAAATTGCTCGCGCAAGGTGTGTCCCTGAGGTATTCAATTGAAAATAATTGGTTGCATGGTGCGTTGAGAAATATGTACCTAGTCAACGAATCATACAATTCCAAGATCATTCCCCCATCTCTCTTTCACCACAAGTGTTTCATAAGATTTTGAAGCTCCCTGAGCCAACACTTACCTTCAAAGGAGAGGATTGCAGATATTTTCTAAAAAAACATGACAATGGCCTGGACCTCTTTCCTGAGTTCTTGGAGAATTATGTGGCTATCCCATAAGACATAACCAGGATTTGGGTCGACTCGTTTAAAAACCCATTTCGGAAAATTGCTTGGTTTTTTACCAGGATGACAGGCCAAGAAAGCACCGCCACCATTTCCCGCATGATTCTTTATATTTTATGTTTTACAATTAAAGAGAAAACTATCTTCGATTGGGGAAAACTGATTTCCATTGAAATCTCCTCCCAATTGCCACATTACAAAAGGGACAAGAAATTATTTATGGCTTCTTATTTGGTGTTTCTGATAGTGTATGGATGTTAATTTTCAAAATTAACTATCTGTAAGAGGGTGAACTAAGAAATTGATCCAGTCACCTTCTGGTGTCAAACATTGTGGAGACACAAGAATTATTTGCATTTTTATGAAGTTTACAATGATTTCGTTTCTGTTTTTAAGGGAATGTTGTTTGGTAAAAACATCCCCAGGATATCTGACCAGGCAAATAAACTCTTGGAGAAAAAGGGGACGTTAGAGTAGATGGAAAATCATAGTGTTATCAGGATTTTTTGTTCCAATGAATATCCCTCTTTTCTTCCATACCATGTATCTGATAAAATGTTTATTAGGTAAGTGGCAAGGAAATATAACTTTTGGCTCCAAATTTTCCACGAGAAATAGAAAAAGTGATTCATACCCTTGCCTTGGAAAATTAGAGACTCAATATTCAGGAATATAAACAAAATTGATGAGTTTGTGAATCACTTCCATAATGTAAATCTGAAGTATGCTAAAAAGATAAAGGGGTTTGACCCTAACATAATTTTCGTGGAACATATGTTGTTAGTAAGATTCAACAACTCATTCATTCATACTATTTTGAGTAAATAAGGAGATAACAACTTAGGTGATCCTACTCACAATGTTGGAAAGTTGGAAAAAATACTTAATACTAATGAGTTCTACAAGCACAAAGGAAAGGGTCCCAGTGATAAGAGTGCACAGTCTCCAGTTGTTACTCCTAAAACTACCGCATCTCAGAGAAATGCTCCAATGACCCAAACAACTAGGAAAGTTACCAACAATAGTTCAAGCGGTGGAGGATAAAAGAATCCCCCCACGGGAAAAATTGAGGAAGAACGTTGTGCAAGAGGAAGAAGACCATTGCATATAAAATGACATCAACCATTTTTCTCTTGACGACATGGATCTCGAGGTGGACATCGAGAAAATGTTTCCCAATATTGATCAACCAGGAAATTTGGCCCATCAAAAATTATCATTAGAGATCATTGAAAATGAGACCTTCAATGAAAAAGAGTCATTCTCTTTCCAGAGCATTGTCTTTGACAAAGAATCTAAGAAATTTATTATTGAAAAGGGTGATATGAAAAATAAGAAAGGAAAATCTCGTTCAGAGGTTGACCTAAAAGATATGCGGCTATCCCAAATATCTAGAATTCATAGAGAAACTAGGGATTCTCTTGATGATTCCATTGGTGGTTTAGAAGCAGAAAACACGAAGTTGAAAGAAAGGATCAAGGAACTAGAAGATGCCTTAATGCCTCTGCCACTTATTTCCAGTCCTTTGTCAATAGTCATACCCACCACATCCACTATTAAATTGAAAGGATCTTCAAGCCTACTTATAGTAACCAGAAGATATGTAGAAAGAAATATTAAGAAAAGAATGGCATTGATCACAGATGCATGGGAGGTTTCAAAAAACATTGCTTCTTTTGGCTCGAGGGCACATGCCTTCCATGAATATTTGTAGGATGATCTAAAGAATGAAGAAGGTTTTTACATTGATGTTGTATTACCCTTTGGAGACAAAGTCTCTAACATTATGAAACTAAGGAGAAGAGAGGAGGATCTTCCCTCCCCAAGTAGGATAAAACAATTGAACGCGTGATGGAAGGAAAATATTAAAAATTTGAATAATATTGTTCAATCATGCAACCAAGTTGTACCAAAGAGGGAAGAAATGTCTAATAGGCTCACATAGATAGACCTTTCCATAGGTACTAATGAAGTACAAGACCCCAAATTAATTCTCAACTCAATGTTCCTAACAAAGAAACAATTTGATGAACAAGTTGAGATATTTATAGAGTTATCAATTGAAATTTTTTATGGTATACTTGAATATGATGAAGATGAGATAGACAATTGGCTAGTGGACTATTCCATGAAGAATAAGGATATTGAGGAAGCACTACATGGTATTTCCATTTATTTGAGAGACTTGGAGGGCGAGATATTCTATATCAAAATCTTTCATGAGATAAACGTGGCACTGATGAAAAATTATATTGAAGAGTGGTTCAAGAAAGAAATCAAAAAATTGACCAACGAGGGGAAATAAATAGTTGAGACGGTTCTTGTAACCGTTAATGAAGACAATTAAAGGACACCAACAAGAAAGTAAAGACTTGAGACACCATCATAGTAAGTTTATGATGATCACATGTTTCTTTCTTTATCAGTTCTTTCATCCAGTTACTTTGCTTCTTTGACTAGAAAGGTTTAACCGAAGTATGATAACTTCTCTTTTTCTTCCTTCCAGGTATTGCTAGTATTTTATCGCCCATCATCCTCCTTCTTCAATCTTATTTCTTGTTTATATTTTCTTTATGGTCCGCGAGAGCCCCAATCCTAGTCCTTAGGACAAACAGATTTTAAATTTCAAAGAATATGTAACAGACTATATATTTTTTAGAAATTTCAAGAGAGCTATTTCGGGATCAGTTTTGACTGTGCTTTGTAACTATGAGTTTTGAGTATAAAGTATTTGAGATTGATCTATCATTATATTTCTTTGAGCTTCCCATGTGTACACTTTGTTAAAGTTCTCTTATGCATGCATATCATCTTATTTTTATTTTCTTTGATCACAAATATTTAGTTTAACTATGATGGATATGAGAAAATTTTGCTTATCTGCTTTAAATGTATGAAATGTGCGGTTCCTAGTCATTTCTCAGGAAATTTCTCTGAATCGAAAACAAAACATTTTCCTTTTATTTTTCTTGCAATCTTTATATTTCTTTGATTACCATGACAAACTTCTACAAAGTCCCATTGATCCGTATTTTATGAGCATAACGAAATGACTATAGATTATTAACATGTGCTTAACACAAAATAACATAGATACAGTAAAACTGGTTTTCTATTCAATAAGTAAATAAGCTCAAACTGTAAAATGCAACAGAAAACAAGATTGTTGGAATGGTGGCGGCTTATCTTTGAGAAGAGATGTGACGACTGCGCTCATTTGCAAGAAGATGGTTACAATGAGGCTCTGAGGACCTTTTTACAATAAAAAAGAATGTCAAAAACCCTAGAAATCCAAAAACCTAACCCTAGGAGATGAAGCACTAAAGTCATGTGGGCCCCATTTGGGTAAGTCAGTGCATCAACTTCCCGGGGTCGTAATTTTTGCATACGATCTCCGTTTGACGCACTCAATACCTCGTTAGAAAGATCTATCTAAGGAATACAACTTTTGTGTGAGCAACATTGAAAGAACTTCCATGTTGCTTCTTGTTTTCCCAAAAAATGTCGTTTAGGGCCTCAAAACGACTCTGGAAGTTTCAGGACCTGAAAAACTGCTAAAAATAGTAAATTACCAAAATTGCTAGAAAACTGTTTTGAGCCAGTTGGAAAAGGTGGGTGGACACCGATATCCACCTAGATCAATTCTCCCTCCTTAGGAAGCAATGGTCTCCATTGTGTTGATTTCCCCCATCAGATGAGGAAGTTTCTATTGAATTTGGCCCCGAGTGAGCCACTTGCCTTGGTGCAAGAGCTGCCATGCTTTGACGACTCGATAAAGTTGGATCCTTTGTTGTTGAGTTCCCTTGATCTATGTGTCCACAATATGATCACTGGATTCCTATTGTATGCAGTCAGGGTTGAGCTCTATTGGTGTCAGTTGTTCAGCTACTTCTGAGGTGTCCAATAATGGTGGGAAATAAGGGTGAAGGAGATCCACGTTGAACATTGGGTGCAGGCCAAGGAAAGGAGGAATGTTGAGCTCAAAAGAATTATACCCCATGACCTTAGTGATGGTGTACAACCCGTAATGGAGTAGGATGGGATCCTGTAAGGTGTTCTTTCTGCAAGTGCAACCAAACTTTGTCTCCCACCTGAAACTTATGTGGCATCCGATGTTGATCATGGCACTGCTTGTACTTATCATTGGACTTCTATAAGATATCCTAAACCTATTGGAGGATGTGTTGGATCCGCTCAATGAACCAACTGGATTTGTTAGCTTCAGTTGGAGCAAGAGATGATTCGATCGAGGTGACTGCAAGGGGAAGTGCGACATTTATGAGACCCAATGGTTGGAATCCCAACCCCACCTAAAAGGGGCTCTGGCCAGTTGAGCTATGTAGGGCTCTGTTGTCACTATGATGGACATAGGGAAGGATATCATCCCATGTGCAAGGGTTCTTGGAATTATACATGTGAAGGATATGCACAATCATTCGATTTACGACCTCGGTTTGGCCATCTGTCTGGGGGTGGAAGGTCGTGGATTTGGTGAGCTTGGTGTCCAGCAGTGACCAGAGGCTCGAACAAAATCTGCTGAGAAATCGACTGTCTTGATCTGAGACAATGGTTTGTGGGATTCCAAAATGTACCCAGACTCGTTCAAAGAAGAGATTGGCAGTGGCCTCTACTGTGATGCTCTTCTTCCAGGAAACCATAATCGCCATTTTAGAAAAGTGATCAACAAACACAAAAACATAGTCATTTCCTCGCTTGGTGGACAGGAGGCCTGACATGTAGTCCATTGAGATGGATTCCCATGTCCTGTCAGGAGTAGGAAGAGGGGTGTACATGCCCTGTTTCTTAGTGGTCGGTTTGGCAATAGCGTAGATAGTGCAGGACCTAATATACTTGTTGACCTCCTGTCGAAATTTCGTCCAGTAGAATTGTTTCTACAACATCGCCACTGTCTTTTCAACGCTGAAGTGTCTTGCCACCCGAATGCAGTGGAATTTCCAAATCAGCTTCACTCGCTCGCTTGATGGAACACAGATATGGCCTAGATGACACAACAACCCATCCCGAAGATGGAAATTATCGAAAACTACATTTCACCCAACATTTGGTAGGTGGTGGCGAAGTCCAGGTCTGTCTCATAGAGTTGGGGCCATCCAGAGGTCTCATGGTCGCAATATTCTAGCACCGTGGTGAGTGTCGCGACTGGCGGTCTTCTAAGGCAATCAACGACGCGGTTGGTGCTTCCTGTTTTATTCTTGATATTGAGGTGGAACTACTGCAATTATGTGCACCACTTTTGATGGCGGTCATTCTGCAATTTTCCTTGTGTCTGCATGAATTGCAGTGGCTTATGATCAATTTGGATGACTGTCTCTTTCCTAAGAATGTAATGTCTCGACTGGCGGCAGGATTGCACAATGGATTACATTTGTTTGTCATAAGTAGGGTACTTACAAACAACATCTGATAGTGTTTCACTATGATGGGCCATGGGGTGGTCGTGCTAAGTGAGGATGATGCCCACAACATAGTCTGAAGCATTTGTCTCGATCTCAAAGGGTTGTTGCAGGTCTGGTAGTGAAATTACTGGGGTTGAGTATTGCTTCAAATAATCAAACACTTGTTGTTGGGACCGAACCCATGCAAATTTAGCCTTACCACCACTCCTGTTTATTTGGATGAGGGCTCATGCAATATGGGAGAATCCCAACACAAACCTGTGGTAGAAATTGGCAAGGCCCAAGAAGATCCGAAGCTCAGTGAGTGTGGTTGGGGCTGGCCAGTCATGAATGACTTGGATCTTGGATGGATCGACATGTACGCCATGCAGATCAATGATGTAGCCTAGGTAATGGACCCTATCCATGTCGAAGGAGAATTTTTCCAAGTTGGCGTATAGCTTGTGCTGCCGCAAGGTGTGCAAAACCTGCTGAATATGCTGCAAGTGTTCGACCCAAGTCTTGTTGTAAATGAGAATTTCATCCAGATACACCACTAAAAAATTATTGGTGAATGATCGCATGATATCATCCATCATCCTCATGAAAGTGGCTGGAGCATTTATCAAACCAAAGGGCATGACCAACCATTCAAAAAGGCCTTCCTTTGACTTGAAGGTGGTCTTCCATACATCTGTTTGTTTTATCGAGACTTGGTGGTAGCCAGAATTCAGATCAATCTTACTGAAGTATTTGGCCCCCATGAGTTGATCAAGGAGGTCATCGATTCAGGGAATTGGGTACTGGTTTCTGACTGTGATTTTATTTAGAGCATGGTAATCAATGGAGAGTCGCCATGTTCCATTTTTCTTCTATACTAGCATGATTGGGATCCTGCAAGGTGATGAGCTGGGATGAATGTGCCCCTTATGGAGCAGTTCTTGGATCTGTCGCTTGATCTCCTCATTCTCTAACAGAGAGTGGCGATAGACTGGCCCATGGGACATCAATGCGTCGAGGATCAAATTGATGGAGTTCTTGACCTGGCAGTGCAGAGGTACCCCGGTAAGTGAGGAGAAGATATCTGAGTATTCTTCCATGACCTTATCTACTTGCTTTTGTTGTGTAGAGAGGTCGACCGCAGAGACCCTGGATGTGGCTGTCATCTTTTTCTCATTCTCAGAGAGAAAAACGAAGAAGACAAACTTCCCCATTTGAGAGATGACCTTCCTTCATTGCTTAGCAGAGATCAAGAAAATAACACTAGGTGGGACTACCACATGTATCCTGTACAATTTCCTGTTCAAAGTAATAATAACACTACAAGGCCTAGACTCATATACAACATGACATTTCCATAAATAAGGTTGTCCCAAAAGAACATCACAAACTTCAAGAGGAGAAACATCACACAATACCTTGTCTTTGAAGGGCTTGATGTCATACGACAGTCGACACTGTTGGCTGACGTGGAGATCGCTTCCTTGGCGGAGCCATCAAATGGTGTAGGGTTGTGGGTGAGACGTTGTCGATAGGGCCAGCCACTTGATGAACTATGTTGAGATGTGGTTCTTCTGGCTACTGCTATCAATGATGAAGTGCAGTGGGGTTCCTTTTACCCACATATATGAATGGAAGAGGCACTCTCCTTCTTATGGCTCGTCTAGTTCACCAGGCTGGAGCTTGGTGGTAGCAACGGTGGCACTGGATTCCGCGTCAATGATCTATCTTACCCTTTCTAGTTTTGACTCAGATTCATAACCCACATTTGATTCAAAGGCTTTCACTTCGGCCACTAGCGACTGCTTTGAGCAACAATCAACAGTGTTATGCCAAGGGCTCTTATGGAAGTCACACCACTTCCCGGTATCTTTCTTTGTCTTTCTAGTGTCCTTCTTTGCTTGCGGCTTGGACTGGTTGTTCTGATACTGTCCATATTTTCTCTGTCCTTTGTTCTGTGGATTGGGGCTACCCTTTCCTAGGTTTTGTTGTGAGGGGTTCCCAAGCACAAATTGCCGTGTCTTTTGTTTGATCTTCTGCTCGATTTTGATGGCATATCGGTAGGCCGCACCCAAGGATGAGATGTCCATAAATTCCATTTTGGTCCAGATGTATCTATGCAGAGCACCACGATACTTGAGCACCAGATGTCTCTCTGAATCTTTGAACCCCAGCTTCATGTGCAAGGTATGGAAGATATTTGTGAAATCTGGCACTGCTTGGTCTCTTTCTTGCTGCAGTGTGATCCATTTGGTATACAAGTCGTCATAACTTTCGATAGGGTACAGTATTTCTCCTTAATAACATCCCTGAAGGATTCCTAGGTGGCCATGACTGTAAATAATGAGGGTTCCTCTGTTTCCTTTTGCTCACAAAAAGTTTCCCACCAATCTTTGACATGGGGAACAACTTTGAGGAGCACAAAAGTATTATTTTCTCTATTCAAAAAGTTATGGACATAAAAATTCCCTTCTAGTAGATTCAACCACTTGTGTGCAACATCTAAGTCTATCTGACCTTCAAATATAAGAATATCAAAGTTTATTTGTACCTTGAAGGGGGCGACACCTTCGCTCGAAGAAGATGTGTTGCCTGTTGGTAGTCGTCGAAGGATTTGCGCGAAACTATCCATCATCTCGTTCCTTTGTTGCGTGAAGGATTCCTCAAGAAACATTTTGAAAGGATCTTCTGTCCCATCATCTTTCATTTCTCTTTCCATGAGAGGTCTCTTGGGCGTGCGAGAGATTTTTTCCTCAAGAGAAACAAGCTCAAGACCCAACTCTTTGTACTCCAACCTCATTGGGGACATGCATTAAGACGCCAAGGAGAAGACCTCTCTGATACCACTGATCTAGATTTTATGAGCATAATGAAATGAATACAGATTATTAACAGGTGCTTAACACAAAATAACAGAGATACAATAAAACTGGTTTTTTATTCAATAAGTAAATAAGCTGAAACTGTAAAATGCAGTGGATAACAAGCTTCCTGGAATGGTGGTAGCTTATCTCTAAGAAAAGATGTGATGGCTGTGCTAATTCACAAGAAGATGGTTACAATGAGGCTCTTGAGGAATTTTTACAACAAATAGGAATGTCAAAAACCCTAGACATCCAAAAACCTAACCCTAAGAGATGAAGCGCCAAAAGTCATGTGGCCCCCATTTGGGTAAGTCAGTACATCAACTTCCCGTGGTCATAACTTTTGCATACGATCTTAGTTTGACGCACTCAATACCTCGCTAGAAATATCTATCCGAGGAATACAACTTTTGTGTGAGAAACATGAAGGAACTTTTGCATGTTGCTCCCCGTTTTCCCAAAAAATGTCATTTAGGGCCTCAAAACGACTCTGGAAGTTTTAGGACCCAAAAAACTGCTAAAAATAGTAAATTACCAAAATTGCCAGAAAATTGTTTTGAGCTAGTTGGAAAAGGTGGGTGGCCACCAATATCCACCTAGATCACCCATATTCTGAAGACCTATAGTCCCAAGAAAATATTAAATTAAAGAGGAGTACCACCTATATAAAAACGTAGGGGGATTTACATTCTCGTGAGGTTGTCGTTTCGGTCCTAACAGATTCAAGCGTCAACATTTTTAGCAACCATACTGGGGAATGAACAACAATTTGGAATCTGGTCTAGTATTTTTTTGAAAAATATATGACTCTACCCTTGGATGATCAACCCCACCTGGAAATTGGATTGAATAATCAATGAAGCATATTACATCAACTATATAATCTGGTAATAACGACAATCGAGACCCAAGAAGAATTAGGAAGGTATTGGAAGATCTTAGTCCGAGAATAAGAAAGAGAAATCCTCCGAAGACAGAGGAGAGACGAATGACAAGACCGAAGAAACCAAATGCTAGATAGAGCAACACAAGGACAAGTTCAGGACTGAAGCTGGACAAATACAAAGGACCCATTACCACAAGAAAAAGCAAGCAACTTTGTATTTTAAGAAGTGAAAATCGTATTCTTGGAAACTCTCCAAATATGGCAAAAAGAAATGAACAACCATGAGAATAACCTCATGAATATCGACAAGGAGGTGGAAGAGGCCCTGCAAGATATCAATAAAAGTGAAGAAGAATAAGAGATTCCCATTTAAATCTTCTAGGCGAGCAACATGACCTCCATGTTCTTCCTAAGGGTACCCTGAAAGAATTTTATGGAGATAGAAGAATTGATGCAAAGAGGCACCTTCAATTATTTCTTGATGTTTTTTATTTTCATCATGTTGAGTATGACGATGTGATGGTAAGGTTATTTCTTTAAACCTTATCAAGAAGAGCGTATGAATGGTATATGACATTACCCAGTAGATCAATTATCTTATTTAATGACCTTGAAGCCATGTTCTTGACTATGTTCACCCCTTCATTTTTTTTTCATACCCTTCTCACTGATTTCACCCAAATTGGTTTGAGGAAGAATGAAATAATACAAAATTTTAATCTCAAGTTCAATAAAACCTTGAGTAAGATTCCAGAAGATAAAAGACCTAATGACCCAGTTATACTCGGTTGTTATAAGAATGCAATTCCATTGAATGGGAAATATGATATCATAACATCCCATATGGATACTTTGGAGGAAGAAATGAATAAATCCACTAAGATGGAAAAAATTATGATTGAAATGGGTGTCGAACCCGACATTATACTAGGAAAAGTACAAAGGCAACTGGGAGGATCAAGTATTGATAATAAATGAGCCTATATTTCAAGAAAGAATGAAGAATTTAAACCACGACTGACTCAAAACCAAACAATTGGAGGAGGACTTTTCAAGGGAACCATACCAGATGTGAAGGTAGACCCTATTGCGGCACAAAAAACCAAGCAAAGAATTGAAATTGCACAAATGAATAGAACTATCAAGAAAATGCAAAATGAGATAACTAGACTAAGAAAGGGGGGTAGTTATGTGGCAAATCCAAGAATTCCAGTCCCAGAGAAAAGAAGAAATCCTCCCCGAGAAAACTGAGTGAGGTTTGAAAAGATGGATAATCCACAAATACCAAGTGTTCTCAGGAAGCCTACTCCCAATGCAACTATTTTGGATGATGTATATGATGAGAAAATGGTTGAGCAAGAGAACTATTATTAACCTGATGAAAGTTACGAAAGTATACAGATGGACGGATGCGAGACGTCCATGTATATATTTTAATAAGGCAACAACAACCCTAACTTGCAAGAAAACGTCACCCAGACAAGAGGGTTTGTAAATAGATCCAAGAATAAAAATGATTCTGAAAAGGAAAACCAAAAAGATAAAGAAAAAACAAATGAGAAAATAGCAAATGTGAAAACGACGGATAGCGTTGGAAATAAGAAGCAACACCTGATGTCAAACTCCACTCAGATGACATACAATGTTGTAGAAGACTTAAGTAAATTAAGGATAACTCTGCCTTTTACAAAAGTGGTGAAGATTCCACAACAAAGGGAATTTTTTTTGAGATTATTGGATGATCTGTCTGAAAAAGCAGAAGTTGTTATTACCAGTCTGAAACAAAGCCAGAACCAATTAACCAC
The DNA here is from genome assembly GCA_010110895.2 of Picea sitchensis. Lineage (NCBI taxonomy): Eukaryota > Viridiplantae > Streptophyta > Pinopsida > Pinales > Pinaceae > Picea > Picea sitchensis. Next base: position 107,655 of record SNQJ01S0008395.1, on the reverse strand, counting down.
CAAGTTGAGAAGTAAAATTCCTCCCTTTTATATTTCAATTTAAAATCATGATATTGCACTTCATAGTTGTTTAGTTGGCACTGGCGTGACCAATAATATTATTCCACTAGCGGTCATGGAGGCATTGGGCATTTAATGTACCAAATATTACGAGATTGGTGAAATTTTATATGCAATTGATTCTAGAAAAGTGCTAGCTTATGGAGAAATCAAGGACTTTTATGCTTGGATCACAATGCCCCCCCATATTATTATGGTTTTCAATATTATTGTGGTAGACCTTCCTTCGACATATGAAGTTGTTCTGGGAAGAGATTAGTCATCCATGATTAGGGGATATATAATGAACGATGGAAGTTGCATGATGCTGCCAGGCAAAGAAGGAGAAATGATTAAGGTGCCCTGTGAACCCAGGAAACCCTTCTCTTTAAAAAATAAGGATAATGATTTAATGGAAGATTATACAGATGCCATGATTAGAAATTATGCTATCCTAGATATGGAAATTAGTGAAATCCTAGAGAAAGTTCAAGGTATGGAGAATCAAGAGCATCTGTTTGAAGGTTATTGGAGGATGCCATTCAATTGAGCTTGTTCAAGCTCTGGGAGTGGAGTTGGAATTGTCCTTGTAAGTCCAGGAAAGATTATGCATCCACATGCTATCAGAATTAAATTTGCATGTACTAATAATGAAGGAGAATATGAATCTTTGATTTAGGGGATGATTCTTGCACAAGAAATGAAGATGTAACATCTAATTGTGACTGACGACTCCGAGTTAGTAATTAATCAAGTTACCAAGAGGTATAAAGTCAAGAAGGAAAAACTCAAATTATATTTCAAAAGAGTTAACGAATTGATCGAATCTTTCATCTCTTTCAATATTTATTTCATTCCAAGGGACAAGAATCAGAAGGCAGATTCATTGACCTTGGCGGCCTCATTGTCAAACCCAGATGATATACAAAGAAAAACATATTTTCAAGTAGAAAGAGTATTTTGACCTTTCGTACCTGATAATGTGGAATATTTGCAAGTGTTTGAGAATGATGAACAGTTGGAAATTTTTTTGTTGAACGATGAGGATGATGAATACAATCACATGTTTGTTGTCCCGAAAGTTTTTATTCAATATGAGTCTCTTTCTACAAAATATGATTATGCTAAGAATCTCCTGGAAGAAATTTCACTTCCAAAGGTATAAGAAACAAGAAAGGTCAATATTGGAACTGACAGTTCCCCAAAATATGTCAACTTGGGAGTTGATTGCAGCATTGAGGAAGTTGATCAATATGTTGCATTATTTAAAAAATATCTTGATGTGTTCACATGGACCTATTATGATTTGAAATCTTATGATAACACAATATTCCAACATATCATTCATTTCAGAGAACAAACAAAGCCTGCCAAGCAAAAAATAAGGATGATGAACCCCAAATTGAAAACTCTAGTAAAGGTTGAATTGGATAAATTAAAGAAGGTTGGAATAATATATCCCATCAGACATTCCGATTGGCTTTCAAACCCCGTGATAGTATGAAAAAAGACTGGGGAAATCTGGATGTGTGTGGATTTCAGGGATCTTAACAAAGAAAGCGTAAATGATAACCATCTTTTACCTAACATGGAATTTCTTCTCCAGCAAGTCACATGATCAGCTTGTATGTCGATGTTGGATGGTTTTTCTAGATATAACCAAGTCTTGGTTGTCGAGGAAGACAGAGAAAAGACAACGTTCATAACACCTTGGGAGACATATGCATATGTTATAATTACCTTTGGTTTGAAGAATGCAAGAGCCACATTTTAGAGGGCCATGGATCATGCCTTTAATGGGTTGATAGGAAAATTCATGGCAGAATATCAAGGTGACTTGACAGTACATTAAAAAACAAGGGGTGATCACATTCATCACTTGAGAAATGTTTTTGATAGATGCAGATTATATGGTGTATCCAAAGAAATGTTTATTCGTTGTAACTCAAGGAAAACTATTGGGTCAGATTGTTTGCAAGGAAGGGATTTATATAGATCCAATAAGAGTTAAATCTATAAATGAAATCAACCCCCCATCATCTAAGAAAGGAGTTTAATCATTTTTTGGCAAGATCAATTTTGTGCGAAGATATGTGCTTGACTATGCAAGTATTGTGAATCCGATCAATTTATTGTTGAAGAAGGAGAAAAGGTTTGAATGGACAACGCATATACAAGAAGAGTTAAATAATATCAAAAGGGAAATCACCACATCTCCAGTCCTCATTAGCCCATATTTTCAAAGGGTTTTCATCATCTATTTGTTTGCTACATAAACAATTTTTGCATCTGTTCTTACTCAGAGGAATACCAAGGGTGAAGAACTCCCAATAAGTTTCATGAGAAAAAGCCTCCATGATTATGAATTGAGGTATTCAGAACTAGAAAAACAAGTCATGGCTCTTGTTAAAGCAGTGGCACACTTTTAGACGTACATACTAAATTCCCATGTCATTTCTTATGTTCCATCCTCGCCACTAAATATGCTTTTGAATCAACAATTAAGAGGAGGAAAATGGACTAACTAGCTGGCAAAGATCCTAGAATATGATATTGAAATTAAACCTTTAAAGGTTGTCAGAGGACAAGGTTTATGTAAGCTCATCACAAATAGTGATTCTATGGATGGAATGATTTCAATTTTAGTAGGAAAACCATTGGCCAATTCAGAATGCTATGGAGACATTGTATTCTATTTGAGGTCCGAGTAGTTTCCAGTCACCATAAACCCTAAAGAGCCAAGAAAATTAAAGATGAAGGAAAATCAATATGTGTCGATTGCTGATATACTATTCAGAAGGGACTATGATGGTATATTACTGAGATGTGTTTATGAAAAAAAAGCCCAAGAATTAATGAGAGAATTCCATGAAGGAATATGTGGTGGACATTTTCCACCTATGGCCACCACCCATAAGATAATAAAAGCTAGATTTTATTGGCCATCAATTTTTAGAGACTCATATGCCATGATAAGGAAGTGTGTATATTGCCAGGAATTTTCAGGGAAAATGAAGAGATATGCGATGTCGTTACAACGTATAATTGTAGAACAACCATTCTCCCAATGGGTACTTGATGTTGTCGGGCCAATAAATCCAAAGTCAACCAAGGGGCATGTGTGTATTCTTACCACTACAGATTATTTTATGAAGTGCCAGAAGCAATGGCATTAAAAATGGATGATTCTGAAGATTTAATTAAGTTCCTGAAAGATAATATTTTGTCAAGATTTGGTGTTCTAGACAAATTTATCACTGATAATGGTTCAATTTTCATTGGTTCAAAATTTACAAAATTCTGTGGAGAATATGGAATTATTATGGGGCAATAATTAAACTATCATCCACAAGGGAATGGTGTTGCAGAATCCACAAATAAGACACTCATTGAGATATTGAAGAAAACTATTAACAAGAACCAAAGGAATAGGAATTTGAAGTTAAACTGATGCGTTATGGGCAAGCATAACGACTCCAAAAGATAACACTGGGATGTCCCCATATACATTGGTTTATGGGAAAGAAGAAAAAATGGCAATTATCCTTGAACTCAATGCCTTGACTTTCGTGGTTAATACAGAAGATGCAGAAGACAATTAACCTATCTGGAGGATCAACCAGTTGCTGAAATTGGAGAATGAACGAAGTAAATCCCTGAATAGAAATTCCCAGAGACAACAAAGTATCAAAATATATTTTGACCAAAGTGCAACTGTAAATAATTTTCAGAAGGGAGAATTGGTGTTACTCTGGAAAAAAGACAAGAAACCATCAATGCATACAAAGTTCGAAGCACTCTTGATTGGACCATACATTGTCGAATAGATCTTGGGTTTTAATTCCTACATGCTCAAATACATGAAGGGTAAAATATTAATGCCACCTATCAACGAACAACATTTGAAAGGTTTCTTCACCTAAAGCTTTCTCATTTTCCTTGTACATAAATTTTATTTTTCATATTGTATATTCTTACCTTTGACTCCAGAGCCCAATGGTTGGAAGCACATGGTTAGAAATATTATGGATTATTGATAACCCATAGGGGGTTATCATCCCACAGTTGGAGCCAATTGTTGATATCAATTCCCACTTCCGAAATTTCCCTCCCTTTTCTATTTTTCCAACTTCATTTTTCCATTTCTTTTCCCTCTTCTATACCTACCCTCATTCCCCTTTTATTTTCTCCCTTCTCTTTCCCCTTTCTAGTTACCATACTTAGTCATATTTAAAAAAATCGACGGGTTCATGGATTGGCGGACTTGCAGGTCTTCACCTCCATCCATGTTCCCATATCAGGACTCCGGCCATCCGCCTTGTTATAATATACCTAGCCATTCTTGCAATTGTGGGTTCACAGGTTCAATCTTTCATCTTCCAAGTTCCACAATATTCATTTTTCACCCAAAGACCCGTGATCTACATTATGATTGTCAAACTTGTCACAAGTACCAAGCTCCTAAGTATCTCATTTCTCTTGTATCCAAGTCCGACCAACTGTTGTGCAACACTTAGCCTATTTTCGATCGTTCGAACCTGCGGGTTTGTCGGTTCACAAAAAAATCCAAATTCAAATTGCTCTCATTCGTCCCCACCATCTTCGTGCTTTTCCCAATATGAATTTAGTATGGTTCAATGCTAATAATTGATCATGCAGGCTCTGTAAATATCGTCATTAATAAGTGAAGGGCTCAAGGAGATTTTTCATTAAATTGCATTAAAGAACGATTTTCCAAGGGTTATATTATTGTTATCTCTCTGAAAGGATTCATTTCAAGTTATTATCCAGTCAAAAGAACACTCTCATCAACATATGGTAGAAACATCCAAACAACATTTATGTGGCGATACTTTGAATATTTTTTGTCGTGAGGACCAGAAGTTTCAATGGTCCAGAGCATACTCGTATTACTCATCTCCTCCTGCACAGAAAGATATAATTTGGACATCCGGAATTGCTCGCGCATGGTGTGTCCCTGAGATATTCAACTGCAAAGAACTGGTTGCATGGTGCGTTGAGAAATATGTATTGAGTGAGTGAATCATACAACTCCAAGAACATTCCCCCATCTCTCTTTCACTGCAAGTGTTTTGTAAGATGTTGAAGCTCCCTAAGCCAACACTTACCTTCATAGGAGAGGATTGTAGATATTTTATGAAAAAACATGACAATGGCCTGGACCACTTTCCTGAGTTCTTGGAGAGTTTTGTGGCTGTCCCAAAAGACATAACCAGGATTCAGGTCGACTCGTTTAAAAAACCCTTTTGAGAAATCGCTTGGTTGTTTACTAGGCTGACAAGACAAGAAAGCACTGCCACCATTTCCCGCATGATTCTTTATATTTTATATTTTACAGTTAAATATCAATCTATATTTGATTGGGGAAAACTTATTTCCATTGAAATCTCCTCCCAATTGTCACATTACAAAAGGGACAAGAAATTATTTATGGCTTCTTATTTGGTGTTTGCGATAGTGTATTACTGGTAATTTCCAAAATTGACTATTTTTAAGAGGGTGAACTGTGAAATTCATCAAGTCACCTTCTGGTATCAAGCATTGTGGAGACACATGATTTCTTTTCATTTTTACGAAGTTTACAATGATTTCGTTTCAGTTTTTAAGGCACTGTTGTTTGGTAAAAATACCCTCAGGATATCTGACTAGGCAGATAAATTCTTGGAGAAAAAGGGGACGTTAGAGCAGATGGAAAATCATAGTGTTATCAGGATCTTCTGTTCCAAAGAAAATCCCTCTTTTCTTCCATACCATGTATTTGATAAATTGTTTATTACTGAAGTGGCAAGGCAATATAACTTCTGGCTGCACTTTTTCCATGAGAAACGGAAAAATCAATTGCGTTGGAAAATTGGAGGCTTCATATTCAGGAATATAAACAAAATTGATGAGTTTGTGAATCACTTCCACAATGTAAATATGAAGTATGTTGAAAAGATAAATGGGTTTGACCCTAATAGAATTTTCGTGGAACATATGTTGTCATTAGGATTCAACAACTCATTCATTCATACTGTTTTGAGTGAAGAAGAAGATAACAACTTAGGCACTCCTACTCACAATGCCGATGACTTGGAAACAATACATAGTACTAATGAGTTTTACAAGAAGAAAGGAAAGGGTCCCAGTGAGAAGAGTTCCCAGTCTCCAGTTGTTACTCCTAGAACTACCACATCTCGGAGAAATGCTCCAATGACCCAACCAACTAGGAAAGTTACCAACAATAGTTCAAGCGACGGTGGATAAAATAATCCCCCCCCGGAAAAATTGAGAGCTCACACAAGCTCCCTCTAAGAAAGAAGAGGAAGAACGTTGTGCAAGAGGAAGAAGACCATCACATAGAAAATGACATCAACAAATTCTCTCTTGAAGACATGGAGCTCAAGGCAGACATCGAGAAAATGTTTGCCACCATTGATCAACCAAGAAATCTGGCCCACCAAAATTCATCATTAGATATCATTGAAAATGAGACCTTCAATGAAGAAGAGTCATTCAATTTCCAAAGCGTTGTCTTTTACAAAGATTCTAAGAAATTTATTATTGAAAAGGGTGATATAAAAAATAATAAAGGAAAATCTCGTTCAAAGGTTGACCTAAAAGATATGCGGCTGTCCCAAATATCTAGAAATCACAGAGCAATCATGGATGCTTGGGATGAATCCATTGGTGGTTTAGAAACATAAAACATGAAGTTGAAAGAAAGGATCAAGGAACTGGAAGATGCCTTAATGCCTCTTCCACTTCTTTTCAGTCCTTTGTCAATAGTCAGACCCACCACACCTGCTGTTAAATTGAAATGATATTCAATCCTACTTACATCAATGAGGATCTATGTAGAAAGAAATATTAAGAAAATAATGGCATTGATCACAGAGGCATGGGAGGTTTTGAAAAATGTTGTTTCTTTTGGCTAGAGGGTGCATGCCTTCCATGAATATTTGTAGGATGATCTGAAGAACAAAGAAGGTTTTTACATTGATGTTGTATTACCTTTGGAAAGAAATTCTCTAACATGGTAGAACTAAGGAGAAGAGAGGAGGATCTTCCCTCCCCAAGTAAGATAAAACAATTGAACGCGTGTTGGAAGGAAAATATTAAAAAACTATAGAATATTGTTCAAGCATGCAACCAAGCTATATGAAAGAGGGAAGAACTGTTCAAGAGGCTCACAGAGATAGACCTAGCCAGAGGTACTAACGAAGTACAAGACCCAAATTAATTCTCAACTCAATGTTCCTAACAAAGCAACAGTTTGATGAACAAGTTGAGATATTTAAAGGGTTATCAATTGAAAAGTTTTATGTCATACTTGAATATGATGAAGATGACATAGACAATTGGCTATTGGACTATTCCATGAAGAATCAAAATATTGAGGAAATACTACATGGTATTTCCCTTGATTTGAGAGACTTGGAGGGCGAGCTATTCAATATCAAAATCCGTCATGAGATAAATGTGGCACCAATGAAAAATTATATTGAAGAATGGTTCAAGAAAGCAATCGAAAAATTGACCAACAAGGCGCAAGAAACAGTTGAGACGGTTCCTGTAACCGTTAATGCTGAAAATAAAAGGACACCAACAAGAAAGTAAATACACAAGAGACAATCATAACAAGTTTATGCTGATCAAATCTTTCTTTCTTTATCAGTTCTTTCATGCAATTACTCCACTTCTTTGACTAGAAAGGTTTAACCTAAGTCTGGTAACTTCTCTTTTACTTCCTTTCAGGTCTTGTTGTTCTTTTACCGTCCATCATCCTCCTTCTATAAGATTATTTCTTGTTTATATTTTCTTTATGGTCCTCGAGAGCCCCAATCCAAGTACTTAGGACAAACAAATTTTCAATTTCAAAGAATATGTAACAGACTATATATTTTTTAGAAATTTCAAGAGAGCTATTTTGGGATTAGTCTTGATTTTGATTTGTAACTCTGAGTTTTGAGTATAAAGTATTTGAGATTGATCTATCATTATATTTTTTTGAGATTCCCATGTGTCCACTCTGTTAAAGTTCTCTTTATTGTAGGAAAATCTGCCTGCGGACAAGTAGATCGACCTCTAGAGCTTGACCTTAACCCTAGACAGAAAAATTCTTATCATGGACATTGACTTCCTTTCAAATCTATCTAAGCCTAATGCATGAGAAGGGAGAATAACATAAGTACCTTTTACCCATCGTTTGTCCCTGCACGCTCCGAGTTGCGCTCCAATCTTTTGCTCCTCGCTGAGGTTTGTGGACAAAACAAGATACGACCACTTCCTACTCTATTGACATTAGCTTGAAAACAGATCTATCAGTAAATGATAAGTTCGTGTAACATCAGACACAAACTAGAAAGAAACAGGCCAAGCTTGTCATATTAATGAGAATAATGACAGCAGTACTTACAATCGTAGATGCGAATGCGACAGCTTCGTCAAGTCCTCTTCGTCCAACCCTTGCCTGAAAGATCCACAACCTGGATGGCAACAACTTCACTGATCACTTCTCTTTGGCTGACTGTCAGTTTCCTCCAAGATCATAAGTTTCATATGTTCAGTTCTTCCCCCCTTTCCACCATCATGAAGCCTGTTTATATAGGTTGGGCAAGGCCTAACCTCTTGAGTTATGTTTAGAACCAGTTAGGAACCATCTCCTTGGATCAGGGATCTTTGATGAAACCAAGAATTCGAGCATAACTGCCTTCTAATATCGAATGATCTCCTCCTCATTCGACTCATCGGGCTAACAATTGACCCAGAATAGGGAGCGCTCCCCCAAAGGGGTATCAGAGCGTTATAGCACTCCTGATGTGCCTTGGGAAAGCGCCAGCGCTCTTAAGGTGAGCAACGCTCCTCCAGAAGGGCTGAAGAGCGTTATAACGCTTCTGGACCATGGTGTAGGGGCGCCAGCGCTTCTCTAGCAGTATTAGAGGAGCGTTCCCCTTCCAAACCACTATTTCAGGACCTCTTTCAGGTGTCAAGAGTTCTTTGATTCCAGTGGATCAGTTCTTGCTCTTCAAATTAGTCATATGAGGTGTCATAAGTGCTTCCTTAGTGTCGTTATCACGTCATTATGCCCGACCATCATTTACGACACTAGTGTTCAACTTACGACACTTGCAAAAGCTGTAGGGAAGATGCAACACTTACGACGATTGACAGGGAAAATGCGATACTTAGCAATTTTGACGTGTAACAGAATGCCCCCCAAAGTGTGAAGTCAGAAGATACGAATTGATGACTGAAATACTTTGCAGACGTTCAAGCAAGGGTATGGACTCGAAGAACCTGACAAAAGCTGCACATCAACATCCAACAAATATCATGACATATTTCAAAACCCAAGGCAAGCATACCTATGCTTGGGTGATCAAAATTTGCAAGATATGGCCGCCACAAAATACACCGCGGATCCATAATCGTATTGGTAAAAAGGGTATAGCCACCGAAGATACACTGTGGATCTATACTTTGATGACTCAGACAGATCGTATCCACGAAGAATACACAGTGGATCCACGAGATGATAAAACATAGCCACGACCAATACAAAGTGGATCTATGTAACAATGTATGTGTTCTTTGTCCAGAATTCCTTCACAACCTCGGTGGAGAATGTATCAAGTTTTATGACTCAACCCAGGGTCTTCTAACCAATCCCCGTGAGATACGATTCTAACCATGTGAATAGATGTTTTGATGTCGAACACGGTAGAAACCACTTGATTACCGATCAATGAGGTAAACCGTTAACAAGTGCGAGGGAGATCACCATTAATGTCAATGATTCCCAAGGTATCGTAGTACATTCCACCGAATGTGAATAAATGAACTGAAGTCGAACGTTCGTGGAATCATTCGATCAGAGGTCAATGATGTAAACCTACTGTCGAACGTGAGGAGGCCTGCCATTAAGGCATGCAGGTCCCAAAGTACCAAAAAGTTTCTAAGTCTAGTTCCCGAATAATGTGTTGAAGTAGACAGGAATAGACTCGTCGAGAGAGGGCCTTGATGTATCTCCCATCAATGACACGAAACAGACATAGAGATGCAGTTGGTAGATCAAACGGACATGGACTGACACAGGTTTTGAGGCAAGATATTTGGGGTGGATGAATCCCGAGGCGGATACTTCCCTTGAACACTGAGGCACAACAACAAAACATGACATGGACCAAACTGTGCAATGGATACTGTGACTTGCGTCGGGTGACCCAAAGGAGTGAAAGGGAACTCAAAAGGATTGGCTCAGTGCAGAGGTTCAGCGAATTATGATATGTGCAAAGTGATAAAGTGCCGTGTTCAAGGGCGACTCTAGGAAGTGCCAGATAGTGTTCTCAAGAGACTGCTTGGCTTGCTCCTTTCAATTTTCCCCCCATCCAGATAGATGAGTACCTCTTTTTGATTTAACGAGCTCGAGGAGGATAACACATGATCGATATAACTCACCTTCGGTAAGTTCCTCTTCCTTTGTTTAACGGACCGGAAGAAGTAAGGGTTCGTTCCCATATGGGCCTGTCGATGTGTGCTTTAACGAGTCCAAAGACAGGAAACTCGAAGGTTTTTTGGGATTATAGAGTTTGGAAAAACACTTAAAAGAGAACTCTCTCAGTTCCTTTTTCGTATGATAGTCCGTCGAGACCGAAAAAGGGTTAAATTATCGCTCGAAAGACGCCCTTTCTAACCTTTTAACGAGTGTGAAAGGAAGCA
>SNQJ01S0008395.1:72712-85868 GCA_010110895.2 Picea sitchensis | reverse complement strand
TGGCGCTCTGATAACACTAACTCAGGGGCGCCAGGGTCTAAAAGTTCCAGAAATGTCAAGAAAATTCAAAAATTGAAGTTCCAACTTGACAAGGATGCTGAGTATGATGGGACAAGGAGCCAATCAGTTCATGAAACTAATCAAAAAGGAGTAAACCAGGTCTGAAACAATCAAAGTGCAGAACAAGGTCAATGAGGAGAAAAACCAAAACAAGAGGTTTCGATTTGAGGCTATCTCCCCAGTGGAGTCGCCAGTTTCTGTTGTAGGAAAATCTGCCTGCGGACAAGTAGATTGACCTCTAGAGCTTGACCTTAACCCTAGACAGAAAAATGCTTATCATGGACACTGACTTCCTTTCAAATATATCTAAGCCTAATGCATGAGAAGGGAGAATAACAGAAGTACCTTTTACCCGTCGTTTGTCCCTGCACGCTCTGAGTTTCGCTCCAATCTTTTGCTCCTCGCTGAGGTCTGTGGACAAAACAAGATACGACCACTTCCTACTCTATTGATATTAGCTTGAAAACAGATCTATCAGTAAATGATAAGTTCGTGTAACATCAGACACAAACTAGAAAGAAACAGGCCAAGCTTGTCATATTAATGAGAATAACGACAACAATACTTACAATCGTAGATGCGAATGCGACAGCTTCGTCAAGTCCTCTTCGTCCAACCCTTGCCTGAAAGATCCAAAACCTGGATGGCAGCAGCTTCACTGATCACTTCTCTTTGGATGACTGTCAGTTTCCTCCAAGATCATAAGTTTCATATGTTCAGTTCTTCCCCCCTTTCCACCATCATGAAGCCTGTTTATATAGGTTGGGCAAGGCCTAACCTCTTGAGTTATGTTTAGAACCAGGTAGGAACCATCTCCTTGGATCAGGGATCTTTGATGAAACCAAGAATTCGAGCATAACTGCCTTCTAATCTCGAATGATCTCCTCCTCATTCGACTCATCGGGCTAACAATTGACCCAGAATAGGGAGCGCTCCCCCAAAGGGGTATCAGAGCGTTATAGCACTCCTGATGTGCCTTGGGAAAGAGCCAGCGCTCTTAAGGTGAGCAACGCTCCTCCAGAAGGGCTGAAGAGCGTTATAACGCTTCTGGACCATGGTGTAGGGGCGCCAACGCTTCTCTAGCAGTATTAGAGGAGCGTTCCCCTTCCAAACCACTATTTCAGGACCTCTTTCAGGTGTCAAGAGTTCTTTGATTCCAGTGGATCAGTTCTTGCTCTTCAAATTAGTCATATGAGGTGTCATAAGTGCTTCCTTAGTGTTGTCATCACGTCATTATGCCCGACCATCATTTACGACACTAGTGGTCAACTTGCGACACTTGCAAAAGCTGTAGGGAAGATGCGACACTTACGACGATTGACAGGGACAATGCGATACTTAGCAATTTTGACGTGTAACACTCTTCTTAATGCAGATTATCTTATTTTTATTTTATGTGATCATAAATATTTAGTTTAATTATGATGGATGTGAGGAAATTTTGTTTATCTTCTTTAAATGTATGAAGTGTGTGGTTCTTGGTAATTCATCAGGAAATATATCTAAATAGAAAACAAAACATTTTTCTTTTATTTTTCTTGCAATATTTATATTTCTTTGATTACCACGACAAAATTCTTCAATGTCCCATATTCTAAAGACCTATAGTCCCAAGAAAATATTAAAGTAAAGAGGAGTACCACCTCTATAAAAACGCAGGGGGATTTACATCCTCGTGAGGTTGTTGTTTCGGTCCTAACGAATTTAAGCATCAACAAAGGTTCAACCATTTATCTACGACATCCACATCTATTTGAACTTAAAATATAGGAATATCAAAATTGATCTGTACCTTGAAAGGGGTGGCGCTTCCGGTTGAGGTGTATGCGTCGCTTATTGACAATCGTCGAAGGATTTGTGCGAAGCTATCCATCATCTCGTTCCTTTTTCGCTTAAGGGATTCCTCGAGCAACATTTTAAAACGATCTCTTGTCCCATCATATTTATTTTCTCCTGCCATGGGCAGTTTATTGGACATGCGAGAGCAGTTTTCCTCAAGAGAAACAAGCTCGAGACCCAACTCTCTATACCCTGATTGCGTCGAGGACATGCATTAAAAAATGACAAGGAGCAAACGGCTATGATACCATTGATCCATATTTATGAGAGGAAAGAAATGAAACCATAGATTTATAATGTTAACATATAGACACAGTGAAAAATAACATATATATAGTAAAACTTGACTTTTATTAAATAATAAATATGCTGAAAACTATAAAATGTAGACTAAAAACAAGCTTTCTAGAATGGTGGAAGCTTATCTCTGAGAAGATATGTGATGGCTATACTCATTCACAAGAAGGTGAGTACAATGAGGTTCTGAAGGAATTTTTACAATAAATATGAATGTGAAAACCCTAGACATCCAAAAACCTAACCCTAGGAGATGAAGCGCCAAAATTCATCTGGGTCCTGTTGGGGTAAGTTAATACATTAACTTCTCGAGGTCGTAACTTTTGCATAAGATCTCCGTTTAGGGTGAACGATAGCCCGTTGGAAAGGTATTGATGAGGAGATTCATTTAGGGGGCTCAATTAAAGCCTTCAGTTATCATGAAGGTGTCCGATTGTGAAAAAACTTTGTTTAGGCCCTCAAATTGGCCCCAGAAGTAAAAAACTGCTAAAAATAGTAAATTGACAAAATTGCCAGAAAACTGTTTTGAGCCAGTTGGAAAAGGTGGGTGGCTACCGATGTCCACCTGGACCACACCTTGTCCTTCCACCCCAACTAGTTTCTTACCTTCCTCCTATTTACTCTATCCCGTCAGAGGACTAGGGAAAATTTTAAGAATGGAAATGATCTTAATGTGTAGAAAATTGATGAATCTTATTAGTCCTTAATAAGCAAACTGTAAAATATTTGGTGATATTTTTGTAAAAGTATTCAAATTTCTAAGGATTTTATATAGTTTTTATAAAATTTATTTGTAAGGTTAAATAATTTTATCCTATATAATTTCTGTGAATGATTTTTAGATAAAATGGAAATTGGTGAATCTTTTTTTGGGAAAAAGCATGGAAAATTAAGCCATGGGAAAAATTTAGCCCCTAAAATTTTCCTTGTAGAGGAGCCATTCATTTGCGGTTCTTGCTTAACCTCAAGGATCAATGGGGCCATTATGTGCCCTTAATGCCAATAATTAGAACAAGGCACAATCGAGGTCCATGCTATTGTTGAATTTGTGAATGAGGACCATATGGAAGTTGAAGGAGTAGAGCCCCAGGAGAATATGCAAGATGTGGCCCTACAAGGGCCATTTTCTAGTAAAGTTTTACAGTTCTTGTTGGAGGTAATTTTAATCACTTTTTTCTAATAATTTGATACCATTGTTGAAATTATTGTGATACTCTAGGGTTTGTATACATCTAGTATGAGATTCCTCTTAATCTATTTTTCAGAGAACTTTTGATAGTGAATCCATCCATAGGGATGTATATGATATGAATTGTATGTCCAATACAAAGGATGTTCTCAAAATGCAATATGCATATGAAAATTTTATGCTCGTTTCATCTTGAATGTAGGTTTAATATACCAAGTTTAGAAGATGTTACTTTTAAGTGCATTATTGGACTTGATTATCGAAGTTTGATGGAGTGAGAAGTGAGTTACATATAAAATCAGAGAATTAGAATAACTTGATTTTTTAGATACAAGAGAAAAGTGGGAGAACCCACTTGAGTTATTGCCAATGCCTGTTATTATTTTTTAAGTGAGATAGAAAAATTGTATTATATAAAGGGTTGTAACTGAGGCTATTGACAATATTAAAAAAATGTTATCTTTAGAGATTGCAAGATTAAGATTTCTAAGAAATATTTTATCCACCAAAACTACATTTCAAAGCTTCTTGCATGAGAATTTTCTGAAAATTGCTTACATAACAAATGCAAATATAGAACACGTCGAGATTGGATTTCATGCCCAACTTATTATTGATGCTAACTGTGCCACTGAATGTTACAAATTTTGTTCCTTACACCTATGCCCCAAAAAATATTTTTCATCACAATTATACCAAAGACCCTTGAGTTGGCGTTCAACAATTTCTACCTTGGTCAATTTTTGGATCTTGAGAGGTGTGGGATGAGGGGTAGGAGTGGGAGGGCGAAGGCAAGTAGGGAAAGAGAGTTTGTGGTGTTGGGAAAAAACAACCTGCTGTGTTTCCTTGGCACGTTGAGTAGCTTCCAACCAAGTATGGGGGCAAGTCATGAGGACTTGGGATCATATTTCTTCCTTGAGGCCACTAATAAAGCATTCTCGGAAAAAAGTATCAGACATGCCCTTGGTTTTGAAAGATAATTGCTCAAATGCGGCAATAAACACTTCCATGGTACCTGACTATTTCAAGTTGGTCAAACAACCTAGGGAGTGTGTGTCGGTGTCAAAGAATTCACAAAGGTCGACCAAAAACTGTGTCCAAGCAACATAGCATTGGAATATATGATTTTCGATGCCATTTCCACCATTTCCATGTTTAGGATCCAAATAGAGAACATTGTAATGAAGTTTGGACAAGTCATTAATGATTCCATGCAGAGAGAAGTAATGTTCCATTTGAGTGACCCAACCAGTGGGATCCGAACCAACAATTTTTTTCACCTCCACTCATGGAAGAGACAGATCATGATGAAAAGGGTGGGAATGGAACTGCTCAAAATTGGAGGAAGTTGTACCTTTGAGGTTAGAAGGTTGTTTAGATGAGGAATGGATTCTAGGAATTAACAGTTTTTCCAGGACCTTGGCAGCAAAGGAGTCAAGTTGAGAATCAAGGTGGGATGCAAGATGGCTAGAAAGGTGGGAATTGATGTCCTTCTTTAGTTCCTCTTTCATGTAGTCCATTATGGACTCGATGTGGGTAGTGATGTGGTTTTCAAGGTCTTGGTTGTGAGTGTTGGCCACGGTGAGGGAAAAACATAGGAATAGGTGGGAAAGAAAGGTGTGTGAAAAGGGTGGGTGGGTCCATAAAAAAAATGAAAAAATGGAGAGGCATCATGATGATTAGGATGAAAAGAGGAGTCCAATGGTATAGGTCCCAAGTAAATGTGTTGGGAAGGGGGTTGGGACCACATGAAAAAAAAAGTTTGAAAAATGATGGGTATAAATACGATCAGGATGAAAAGAGGATTCCAATGGGATAGGTCTCAAATAAGGGTGCGAGAAAGACCCCAATTTTTTTTTACTCTGGAGTTATACTCTAATCTGAATAATATTGTAGTGTCAAAATGCCCAAATTGTCAACAAGAAAAAAGATGTAGTAATTTCACAACCAAAATGTTGGAGGCAAGGTTGTGCGCCAATAAAACTTACATGTTCCTTGTTTCTTTTGTTTCCCTCCCAAGGGTTACGCTTTTGTCAGGGTTCCTACAAACAAGTGTTTTCTATGTGTTATAACTCTCTGATATATGTGCAGGATTGAACGATAGTAATTGGCCCAATATCTCAGGGAACCAACTAAGGAGTCTAGATCGTACCCTTAGCCACACTACCTGATTACCCATGTACTAGAGAGTATCTTCCCGAGTGTTTTTCTCAGTGTCACTATAGCAGTTAGGTGGTCAATCAATTTATCTATGGAGGTATTCATGATATCTAGGCCAATCCATATACAGATGTTGTCTACCATTTGAAGGGGTACAAATAGGGGTTACAAGGGTGGTCGACAATGTGCACTTAAGCACCACTTCCACTTCTTGCATGTATGATTCCATGACCATGTATTTGTGCACTTAACGATATATCACTGTAGTTTTAAGACGTCAGAATACGTCGCTCCCTTGAAAAAAAAATTACCCATAATTTCTTCCAAGGAAAGTGCTCTGATACCATGTGTTACGTACTAGATCTATTGTAATAGAAAAAAACAAAAATATTGCAAAGAATAATAGTGGAACAACACAATATATGAAACCACAACACCAAAATAATACCTTTATTGATAGGAAACAATGTTCACTTTCCTCTTCGAGTGGGAAATATCCAACAAAGCAACACTCTATTACAATAATTCTCAAGACAAAACTTCTCAGGTCTCCTACTCCTATTTATACTAATTCTATCTTCTAAAGCTCATTCTAGAGGAAGATCCTTCTAGAAGTGGAAGCTTCTATTAGGTATTCTTACATTGACTTGAACCAATTTATTAAATAGGCCTTATTAACTAATGTCAACCTTTATTACATGGAAATATATTATTCTACCTACATGAGGGGTTAAGGAGGTTAGGTCCCTAACACTAAAGGGCCTTTTTTCTTCTTTACTATTGTTGTCTAAGCTTCCCTTAATTTTGATGAATTTAGTGTTGCTCCGTTCAATCATAGATTTCCTTGTATTTGAGGTTCTATATGTTCTAGTGCCTCCTCTCCTTCTGCCTAGTCCACCTAGATCGCCTTTGTTCACGAGATAAGTGATGTTTTTTCTCCCTGATCCAAATCTGGGGGAACAATACCACATATTTCTCTTTTGATGGGGTGTCCCTGATTTCTTTTGATTTCATTTTTGGCTCATTCGTGAGTAGGTCCGAGTTATCTAGCTCGTCTTTGTTAATCATTTAATGTTTTTTCTTAGTGCCAATCCACCATGTTGAATTTAATTGGTGCTTCATGTCTTGTCTTGCCCCTTTTAGACAATGTATTATCAAATGTCTTGTTTCAAAACAAACTCTAGTGTGAAAATATTCAATTTCATTATCCAATTTTTGTGACTACGAGAAGTTTTCACCTATCAAGTTTATTTCTGCTAGAAACCCTTAGAGAAATCCATTTCCACACATATTCAAGCTTATGTACTGATATCATGGTTCTTTGTTTCCTTGATGTTGGATTGTTATATTATTTACAGTGAAAACACAATCAATCGACTGACTAGTCAAGGTGGATCGGCTAGGTGGATGTTCTATTGGAAAATTAAGTTAAGTTGACAGTCGATGGTTGGATAGTTGACAGATAGATTGAAGTCAACCGACTAGTGATAGATGGCAACATAGCCGACTAGTGGTTGACTGATCCCAAGATTTGTGGGATTGGATCCAATCATCTACATGGATCTGTAAATGTCTTTGGATGCCTTCAATTAGGGTTTTTCATGCAGTAAATCCTATAAATATGGAATCATGTAATATTATAGAAGGTTGAACACTTAGTTGTTGTGTTGTTGCACGAAAGTGTTGTGAGCATGTATAATGGCCATGTAGATGTAATTTGAATTGACTAAAAGGTTGTTCTTGTGTAAAAGCAAGACAGTAGGATGATGATTGTGTCCTAGGTGTGGACGAAGGTTAGTCATGTAACTCTTTATTCTATGAGTGAATAATACAACAAGGAGCAAGAGTCGCTCAAGAAATGATGGTTTTCCCAGTTAAGGGTTTCTAGGGTAAAATCTATGTGTATTGTGTGATTTCCATTGTTTCTTTATGTTTAATTATGTCTTCTCTTTACTGGTTGGTTTAATGTGCATGTTATTTTTCTCTACAAGTGGTATCAAAGCTTGTTTTGTTTCTCTATATGAGTCATACCAGAGCAAGGTTAAGAAAATATTGAATATGTGCTAAACCTAGTGTTGATATTATGGTAGTTGCAGGAGGTATTAACCTTCGTGTGTAACCTTTGGCTAGAATATAATACTTCATAAGCAAGAGAAATCCTAAACATATGTGTAAAAACCCTAGAAGACAAGTCAACTCAGTAGAATAAATAATATTAAAGTATTACCCTCCAGAAACAAAAGTCATCCTAAACATGTGACAAGAAGGACTATAAATAAGAGGCTCTTGAGCTCATTTTGTACACACTTCACTCACTCACTCAGAAAGGTATAGAGAAAGTTTGGAGCTGTAGCTGCAAGAAAGGAAGGTGCATCTTCTGGGGTGATTCTTGGTCTCTCTCTCTAGCGCTATCTAGCCCAAGATATGTGCCCTACCTTATAGTATCTCTTGGTGGTATTCTTGGTGAGATCTTGGAGTATATTGGTGGATTTCTTGAAGGTGTTTCAACTGTAACTGTTGCAATTGAGTATTGTTCTTGTTATGTGATTATGGAGACTCTCTCTCTCTTGTGTGCTACCCTTGGAGAAGGCGCACTCTCCTTTTCTTGTGATTTTGCTGCAGTTGGATGGTGTTTTCTTGTTCCATCTCATGCTACTACTATAGATAGGGTTTATTTGTTGGTTCTAGTGTGGCTTTCCAAAATCATTATATCTAGCAAAGGTTAAGGTGCTTGGGGGTGGTTGTGTGCCTACGATTGGGTGAGAATAATGATATTGTCTATGGTAAAATGAGCACATTAAATATTCTAATAGGTTATGTGCCCACACTATCTTCAGAATAGTCTAACCACTGGAAGGTAGATTGATAATTCTTTGTTAATCTCTTTATAGCACTAGTTGCAACTGCAACTAAGGTTTTGTGATTTTTCATCTGCATCAAACCCTAACATAAACTCTTGGGAACTTTTAGTGAAGTGTTGGAGCTAATTTTTGGGTATTCTAGTGTTCCCTAGCCTAAAGAATCCTCTTGTTCCCCTCAGCCAACAAAAACGTCAATTTTGATTTCTTGGTCAAAGTCAAAGTCAAAAGTTGACTAGTTAAGTCAAGGTCAAAGGTTGACTTTTGGTCAAAATTGTTTTTTTGGTCAAAGTTGAAATTTCAGGGTTTCTATCTTGTTCTAATTATTGAACCTTTTTTATTCAGTTTCTAACCTCTTCTTGTCAAGATTGTGTCTAGTTTCATATTAGAAGACAAGTCAAACGATGCTCAAATTTCAAAGGTATGCACTTGTATATGCTTTTCAAGTGATGTCATCCAACAAAGCATGATTGTGTTTGCAGGGGATGTACAAGAAACCTTTTCCAAACAATGATCTTGGTTTCAGTACATTCATAGGAACAATAGCACCCTCCCTAGCAGTTGAGGCTCTAGGTTCTAGGTTTAATTGAACAAATTGTTAAGTTTCAATTTGCACATATCAATTTTGATAGTTGCTACAATACAACACTATAGTTGTGAAAACAATATTTGAAAGGTTCTATTACTACTAGGTATACTTGGTTGCATGTAATTACTATTGATATAGATGCTTATTTCACTTGTTTTCAAAATGAACGAACATCTCCTCTAGGAGATATTTCTTTTTTTGCTCCCAGGAAGGTCACCTTGGTAATTCTATGATGACTACCATCCTTGTTACTATATATATGTTCTTATGAAAATGGCATTGGAAATACTTTTTCTCTTGTTTTTCTTGTTCCTAGTAGGTCACAGGCGATAACTCTGAGAAGGAGCTACAGTGACAGTTGAAAACATGGAGACGATGACCCCATCAAGTGGTGAGGCAGGTGATCTCACCAAGTACCAATTATAAAGGAAGTGTGTAAAGCAAGAGGATTTTTGGACATCATTCACTTAGATGTGTGTGGACCAATGCCAACCTCCTCACTAAGCGGAAGATAAATATCTTGAGTTTCGATAATGGAGGAGAATACACCTCCAAGGAGCTCACTGCCTTTTGTAAAGTAGTCGGGATTAGGAGGGAGCTAATTGTCCCACATAATCCTCAATAGAATGGTGTGGAAAAAATAAATAACCGATCCATTGGAGATTATGTTAAGGCAATGGTGAATGAATAGAATCTATCCATATTTTTATGGGGAGAAGTAGCTATGAAAATCGTATATGTTCAGCATAGAAGTCCTCATCGTATATTAAAGAACATGACTACAGAAGAAGCTTTCTCCGAAAAGAAGACAAGTGTTGAACACATGAAAATATTTTGATGTCCTGTCTATATTCATGTTCCCAAGGACAAAAGAAAGAAGTTGGAATATTCAGGAAAGAAGGGCATATTTTTTGGATATAGTGAGTCATCAAAAGCATACAAAATCTATGTTCTAAGTCAACAAAAGGTTGAAATCAACAGAGATGTGATTTTTGATGAAAATATTACCTTCAGGAAATCTATAGAAGATTCCATGGATTCCAACGATAAATAAGAACATGAAGGTCCCAAGGAAGAAACTACATGTTCTCCAGAACATCTCAATGTAAAACCTTCTACCTTTGAAGAAGAAGTCAAGAAGAAAGAATGGAAGGAAGCTATATCAATCCATCATGCAACAATGTATGGGAAATTGTTCCTAGACTTGAAGGAAAGTATGTTGTCACTTCAAAATGGGTTTACAAGATAAATAATGTAGTAGATGGGAGTATCGATAAATACAAGGAAAGATTCATGGCTAGAGGGTTCTCTCAGCAAGAGGGAGAAGACTATGATGAGACGTTTTCTCCAGTTTTCAGATACACCTCTATTAAAGCCATCATATCTCTTCCAACATCCATGGGATGGAGTTTACATCAGATGGATGTAAAGACTTCTTTTCTCAATGGAGTAATTGAGGAAGAAGTATACATAGAGAAACCTCAAGGTTTTGAGGTACACCCGAGAGAAACCCATGTATGCAGATTAAAGAAGGCCTTGTATGGACTCAAGCAAGCTCCAAGCGCTTGGTGTAGAGCCTCTAATTATTCAGTGTAAGAGGGAGCTAGCCTCTGAATTCAATATGAAGGATATTGGTCTCATGCATTACTATTTGGGACTAGAAGTATGGTAGAAGCACGGTGAAATCTTCCTAGGGCAAGGGAAGTATGTTGTAAAGATCCTTCAGAAGTTTGGGATGATGGATTGCAAATCCATGTCAACTCCCATGATGAAAGATCTGAAGAAGCTGAGAGACTCTGATTCTGATCCAGTAGACTCATCCTTGTACCGGAAATTGATTGGCTCATTGATGTATTTGGTCGATACCCGATCAAACATTTGCTTTGCTATGAACACGTTGGGCCAGTTCCAGGTGGAACCTAGACATGAGAATTGGATAGTTGCAAATCAAATTTTGAGATATCTTCATGGGACATTAAATTATGGTTTGAGATATGCCTCAAACAATGACGTGCACCTACATGGATTTACCGATTCAGATTGGGTAGGGAGTGTAGATGACATAAAGAGTACTTATGGTATATGTTTCAGTTTGGGATCTGCTATGATATCATGGGATAGCAGGAGCGCTAGTGATATTTCTACCAAAACAATTCGAGATCTTGCACTTTGGATCCCGCCTCAGGGAGCTGGTTCTCTCAGATCTCCAACGTAGCTCTGATACCAACTTAGAATTAGGAGAAACTACACTAGTGAGGCTATGCTCACAATCTATTATTCAATGAAGACATATTACATCATAATATAGGACTCCAATATACTTAGGAGGTTACAACAATCAACAGGAAAACAGGATCTACATTAAACACTAGTAGAGTTTGTCTACGTAACTAGCTCTTGCTTCATATTTCCAAGTATTGAAGATATCAATGTTCTTTCTGTTTATAAATTGCCTGGATGAACCACCAAATTTATTTATTTTTTAATTGAAAAACTGAATGAATGATATTGCTATTGAGTGAAATACCTACTTTCACTTCCTTCTTATGGACCCCTCTTGGGGTTCCTTTTTTCTGTCATGGAGGTTTTCATTCAACAGCTCGAGCATAGGGTTTTCATAGCAAGAAATAGATGAAAAACATCTTGTTGACGTTAACAGGAAGGATGTGGATGGATACCACATCATTTTTTCAATGGTGGTTGTGATGGATAAGAAAGTACTCTTCATACGCCACACCTGTGCCTGACAGAGGAAGAAGAAAAGCTTCTTTCGTGAATGATCTGTGTTAAGCTATAAAAGAATTGTTTGTCAGTTCCAAAGGAATAATAATTTATTATAATTATATTGATTTTAAGATTCACCCCGTGATTATTATCTTTCATGATATTAGACGTGTCGTGAAGCCATGTTTAAAAAACTTGGGGTTGAATGACCATGAAATCCTCGTCAAGAATGACGGATTTTCTATGTCGTTTTCTTTTCTTGTTGTTCCTACTCATACGATTCATTGGAGGTTGAACGCTTTCTGCATCGGGTTCCGGATGCCAAGGCTGAGGTGAAAAACATATATCAATCGATGTAAAATCCGATTTCTTTAAATTCAATTAAATTATTAAATAAAATGTTCGGGAAGTAATGAATTCATACTGATTTAGGTCCTTGAGCTTGCTCCCGATCCTGTTGAAGTTGCTTCTCTAAATTTATAGTTAACATGTTCTCTATCAGTGTGTTTTCCTCAGGTATTATTATTTGTTCTTCTTCATCGAACCTGAAAAATTTAGTTATATTATGGTGAAATTTAATCATTTGAGATACTCTGATTCACCTAATTATAGTAGATTTTATAAAAATGGAATTCAACCTGTGAATCTCGTCGTGACGTTGATCTTCAAATGTGAAGTCCTCCTGAAGTATGATATTTTCAGGTTGGATTCCTAAGAGGGGGGGGTGAATCAGTAATAGAGCAATTTAATCCCTTTTAACTATATAATCCAAGTGTTATATCAATGAAGCATTATTATCCAATAACTGCAGAGTAAATAAGCAATGAACAATCATACACATACACAGTACACCAGTGTTTTACGTGGAAACCCAAATCGGGAGAAAACCACAAAAATATTTTTCTTATATGTCTTGAAGAATTACATTCACTGGAAGC
This sequence comes from Picea sitchensis, assembly GCA_010110895.2. Classification (NCBI taxonomy): domain Eukaryota; kingdom Viridiplantae; phylum Streptophyta; class Pinopsida; order Pinales; family Pinaceae; genus Picea; species Picea sitchensis. Next base: position 73,214 of record SNQJ01S0008395.1, on the reverse strand, counting down.
ACCAACTTCCATTGTTTTCCAACTGCAACTGGAAGGAGGCTCCAACCCCCTAGTTTCTCAGGCTACAACCTGAGGGAACCTCCAACTCCCCAATTCTCTGGCTACAACTAGAAGGAGGCTACAACCCCCAATGTTCTCCAGCTACAATCAGAAGGTGGATACAACCACATGTCCTTGCCCCGTCCTGCCACCCTGAAGTAGAAGTAGAATGATTGAACCACTGTCACACTATCACTGTGAGATATACCGTTGTAAACATGTACCAATAAATATGAACCATGCATCACCATGCATCAATCTGTACCTCAACCTGTAATCAACCTGTACCATAAACAAGTGCATTAACCATGCACCAACCTGTAATCAACCTTTACCATAAACAAGTGCATCAACCATGTGTTGGGTATGTGTTATATTCTTTGCATGTGTGTGTGTGTGTGTGGGCGCGTCAAATACGACAATTGCGTCTGACAATCCCTTCACCTAGAGCTCTGTCGTGTGC
>SNQJ01S0008395.1:4447-59986 GCA_010110895.2 Picea sitchensis | reverse complement strand
GTGGCAAGGCTTGTGAGGAGCTTGCTATGTATACAGGTTCCATTGTATTTCATTACTTGTTGTATCTCTTGCTTTAATCATCATTATATAGACAGATATCCCAAACTGGTTTTCCTCGGGGGGGTTTTATCTAGGGTAATGTTGACCAAAAATACCCGTGTAAAGAAATGCATGTGTTAGTCTCTTAGATCTGCTTTATTTCAGCTGTAAAGATCTTTAGGTGTGTTTTACTTATTTTAGTATGCATGTGCTAACTTTTGGTTACTAAAACTACATGCTAGAGCACCTAAAATTGGAAGTGCAACCGTAACAAATCAACAAGAAGTTCTTGGAATATTGGCTGTCCTAAAACAACAACAAACACTTTACATAATAGTTGAAACTTAGAGCCTAACTGTGGTCAAAGGACCCATTAGGCATGCTTGATAGGACCTGGAAATTTTCACAGAAATAACTCAAGCAGAATACCAAGCAGCCAAGAAAACAACCCAGGGTTCAAGGACAACAAGGATGAAAAAAAAAGAGAAAGACTACGCCCAAAAATTCAACTCCCAATAGGTTTCCTGTCAACCTAGAGAAACTCAACAGGCACTGCAGAGGCCTAAGAAGGCTCAACAATCCTCAAAACACACCTAAAAATCACTAAACCAATAAAACAATCAAAGGGAAGTGGTATACTGATCCAGGTGGATATCGGAGGCCACCCACCTTTCCCAACTAGCTCAAAACAACTTTCTAGCAATTTTGATAATTTACTATTTTTAGCAGTTTTTCGGGCCCTTAACTTCCAAAAACCTAACCCTAGGAGATGAAGCGCCAAAAGTCATGTGGGCCCCGTTTGGGTAATTCAGTAAATCAACTTCCCAGGGTCGTAACTTTTGCATACGATCTCCGTTTATGGGGCCCACATGACTTTTGGCGCTTCATCTCCTAGGGTTAGGTTTTTGGATGTTTAGGACCCAACAAACTGCTAAAAATAGTAAATTATCAAAATTGCTAGAAAGTTGTTTTGAGCCAGTTGGGAAAGGTGGGTGGCCACCGATATCCACCTGGATCATATACACGACTGTTCAGGAGAATATGGCATATATACGCATCCTGCAGTAAGACAACAAGTGTGTGTACGCGACTGTCTGGGAAAAAGGAGTGTATATGCTTTAAAACAAGGCCAGGCAAAGGCAAGAAGGTTGAAAACTCAGACCCAGAGTGAACAGAATCTGTCAAGCAGTGATACGACAAGAAACACAAAGGAAAAAGAGAAATGCAGGAAGAAAAATTACTTCAACCCTTAGAAGGAAGATCTCTCCCCAGTGGAGTTGCCAATTCTGCTACAAGGGAAAAACTCTCAAGGGTAAACCACAACAGATAGGTATGACTACAGAAATCAACTCAATTCCAATATATTCTATATGAACTAATGTGCAAGATAATAAAGAGTCCTACCTCGATCCAATCGTTTATGGATGTTCCACCAATGAGCACTTTGACCCAAAGCTTTATACCTACAAGAAGTTCTCAACAAACAATCAGATCAAGTACACCGTGATAATATAAAAGGGGTTAGCACATCAGATATCATAATCCATTAATAAACATTACAAACATGCCCATGGATAATAATCATATATTTGCAAGATACCAATAGGACGGTAAAGGAGTATTTCTAATTGATCATCAGAAGTGAAAACATTACAGACTTATGTGTTGGCATGGTTTGAAACCAAGAAACCAAGTTCCTTCCAATTGGGCCTCCACCACTTCAATCCTCCACCAAAGGCAAGCTCATAAGAGAGAGTCAATGAGGTTCTCTCAACAATAGGGAAAGAGCTTGGGGGCTGAACACTATGTTCAGACTTGAGGGACAAAGGGATGCTATAGCCTTCAAAATGCAACTGAAGGGTCGATTCAGAATGTTTCTAGTATGTGGAAGGTCAAGGATCAGAGATCTTCTGTCGTGACATGGAAACCCGACCTCATTTTTGTATTTTCTGGCACAAATCCTGATGTACGTGAGTTGTAGTGGAGCAAAAAGCATATACACATCTTGCATAACTGATAGGAAGCGTATATGTGGAAAAATGTATATTTTTTTCTCTGGATTCATCAAAAAAGGGATGACAAGTCTGCATAGAGAAATGGAAAAAGGCCCTCTATGCAAGATAGCTATGTTGAGGCAAATCTTGCTATAACAACAACTTGTAGACATATTTACAAAGGCTTTAGCACAAGACCAATTTGAGTATTTGAGAGAAGCATTGGGCATTATAAATATTGATATAATTAGTAGTAGAAATTAGGGGGGAGTGTTGGAGGAATTACTTTCTACCTACCTCATCAACCACCTGTTACTGTTCCTCCATCGCCTTCCAGACAATTCCATCATCGACTTAACCACCGACACTCCAGTCACTTCATGAATGTTCTGGATCTTTGAGATCCTTCCAAGACATCTATAAATAGAGGCAAATGTAAACATTTCGACAATGAAGAAAATATCAGTTTCTCTATTATTCTCTTCACCATGCTCAGGTATGCGACTATTCTTCCCTTTTTTTGAGACCCTACATTTACCCCTAATGCCATAGTCGTTCCACCACCACGACCATGTTCAACGAAGCCCTAAGCACGACTCTTTGAGTTTCTCAATTTCGAATATGAAAATAGAAAAACAATTCATACTAGTGTTACTTGTAACTCAATGCATAAAAAGAGGAATACACGAGCACTAATCACATTGAATCCCAAAAATTCGAAGGTCCACAACTACCTCGTCAAGACACATATCCAGATGGTCGTCACTTCTAAGGTCGAAATCAAGATACCACTAAAACTTCACACAAATCTTCCAGGTGCTAAGGCAGCTCCAAAATGTTTTCCTGCATCCATTCATTTGATTTAAGATCCATTTTATGTAGGCACCAGAGACAGCAGGGGAAGCACCACAATAGTTAAGCTTCCCACCGGTAATCATGGTCGCAAATGCAATAAGTGAGGACCTACATAAATGATGGCAGAAGTAGGGCACTAGCTCTAGTAATTCATTAACACTCACAATGATAGTTATTCTGGATCTTTGCACATATAGACAACATAGTAAGTGACACGCGATGTAACTTACTGCAATGTTGGGAGATATTTTTAATGTTTTTATTTCCATTATTTATATTTTATTTAAATTATATCAAATCTATTTTTTTTTTTTGTTTTCCACTTAGTGTTTTGACCATTCTATTTATTTTCTGGGCAATTGCTTTTGTGAATACATTATTTATGGATCAACAACCACACTACTCAGTTTTTACAGAAAAATCTATGATGCACCCTTCGATGTGTGATGATCTCATTTCTAGCTGCAATGATGATCAAATTCCTAGATTCAAATTGGTAATAATTTATGTTCTGCATGTTGTTAATTTCTCTAGCTAATTCATAGAGTAAAAACCCATGATGCATGCTTCAATTTGTTTATTTCATTATTAAGAAATAGTTTTTATTTGATATGGTCTACATTTTAAAAATATATATATAATCAACAGAGATCCTAACTAGCACAACCACTAAGTCCCTGCTGGTGAATGCTGAAAGGCTTACAACTTGTAAGATGAAACGACTGAAGAATATGAAACGATTGATTGTAATTATGCGGCTGCCATAAGTAAACGTGGCACAAATGTAAATCTAATACTGTAAAATGATAAAAAGTTAATAGTGGAGTAAATTTGTAATAAGTTTGTTAATCATTTGAACGTGGCAATTAGATGGTCATAGAGTAATTTCTTAATCATATTAAATAAATGTTAAAAAGTAAACAGGTTAACGTAAACTTTTAAAAATGCTATAAAGATATGAACATAAGATCTTGTTCATTGATTTGGAAGGACGACTAAGAATATGCTAGCATCTTCAATTGATAACCATACGATTGAAATTTATGGTTAAAAGATCATTAAATGTGCCCATTGAGAATAGGTGTACCATGTAAATATAAGTTTATGAGCAAAATTTTGATATACTGAATAATTCGTTTCCTTTTCCTCTAACTGTTGTATTATATTGTTGAATTTTCAAGGTTTAAGACTCCATGGAAATAACTTTCAAAACAAATACATTGTATTGTATTAAATTGTACAACAAAATTTATATCCTAAGAGGGACAGTAGGCGGCTACTACCTGGGAAATCAAATTACCAGTCCTGCAAGAACCATTTAAGCTGATGGGTTTAACGAGGTAATTTTTCCTTGTGGAACCAGAAAAACAGAACTCGAGCTACTCGCGCATGCTGCATTCCAAGCTGCCAGGAAGGACTAATCAACATAATTACGATTAATATTTTGTTAAGTGATTTTATTAATATATGATATGAAGCGATTTCAATCAAGGTTGCAGAGATTTGTAACTCAAGTCTATGAATGCTTTGAAGTTAACATGAAATGAATAGAGTTTTTTTTTCCCTTTGCAATTACAATCTTAACACATTTACCTAACCTATCGATTCATTTAGCTACAACAATTAAACATAAGAAATCGCTTAAAAAATAAGTAACAACGGATTAAGTGCCAGTAAATATTAATGTTTTACCTGGCTGTCATTCGAGGCACCATCTTCGTAGGCTCCATAGCTATCCACGCTAAAGACTACAACAACATCAAGATCCAAAGATTTTTTAACACGTTCTTTCGCTCGCCTCCCGCTAGAAACCTATATAGAGAAGTATGCTAACAATGCATATGAATACCGACAGTATGAGGTTTTCAGATATTCTACACGCCATATTTATAAATTGATCTCAATAACCACTTCGGCGCTAATAAAACATAATTGTAGATGTAGGTTGTGAAAACAAGGAGCACACATGCCATGTGATAAATTTATGAATTGTGTGGTGTGGATATTTAAAGTGTGGCAATTGATTTGAAGAAACTTAGAAAGTAGGGTGACAAGATCCGAGAGAAACACATATCAAATGTTTTTGACATAAGTATTTCAAAACCAAGATCTAGGGTTTAGGAGTACTAATGTTGTGCCTAATGATTTGCTTGAAAAGTTGCTCTTAAGGGAGGTAATAGGGTTTAGGAGTACTAATGTTGTGCCTAATGATTTGCTTGAAAAGTTGCTCTTAAGGGAGGTAATAGGGGAGACCTTTAAGTGGTAATTTCAAGAGTGAAACGGAGAAGAGAGGTTACGTTTAGTATCTTGCCCCAAAAAAGGGGTGAGGGATGAGAGAGCACCTTCCAATAGGGGTAGGGGCCCAAAAATGGAGGTGGCTATAAAGGCGGCTAGAGATTCTTCTACATGAACTCGTAAATTTTAGAGTTCAAAAGCTTGTAAAAGTGGTAAATTTTCTAGTGAAAGGAACAAAGTCGCTCATCCATATGATGGGTGAGGTGGCGTATCAGTTAGTCAATTGATATGAATTAATCCAACCCAAAATTGGTGTAACATCCCGCTCTTGCACACACCTGAAGTGACTTATTCTTTGAGGACACTTGCGTGCAAGTGATTCGGTTCATTATATGATTGACTATTTCACTTATGGATTATGATGATGTTGTGGATATGATGATACGTTATATGATTATGCTATTCACTGGTTTCTCCTGGTGTGCAAGACTTTGGATAGATTGAGGATGTCGATGGCATCGGTGGACCCCTTGGAATCTGGATCGAGTTAGGGAGTGGAATTTTTGTGGTTTGAGTATTTTTGTTATTTCATATGTGACATATGACTTGTATATTATGATGTTGTTTATGGATCATTGACATGTTTCGTTAATGGATGTAGACTGAAGATAACCTGCTAAACCTACTAATCAGACTCACATTTGGAGTAAAGGGGTCACGCATGACAACCAAAGATATTGAGGGAGAGGTGTGGCAACAACCCCTGCCACAACCTACTAGCATTCCTGTCGTGGCTCGAACTCTAGGTTAACAATTACCTAGTTCGAGAGATCCATGATGACGTGAGGGAAAACTGTGATAGTCACTCATGGATATTCGAAAGGGCGCACAATAATTAGGCATGGTCCTTATTCCTTAGAGGACCTTAGTCTCCCACAAGGTCATGTGACAAAGTATTGACTCCAAGGGTTTGACGTTTACCAAAATCAGTCAAAAGGAAAGTTGCACCCTTGGAGCATATAGTGCGTCTTGAAGGGCACGCCACGTAAAAGAAACATGAATGGAGGCAAGTGGCACCCTTGGAGCATGTAGTGTGTCTTGAAGGGCACGTCACATTTTTTTAAACACAGGTGAGTCAATGAAACTAGGTACCTAGAAAATAATATCTTACCTTGCATGGTCAGCCTTAAAATAATTATGCATCAGTAAAGTATATTAATTATAACTTTTCCCTTAAAAATTTGCTAAGCCTAGTTGAAATTAAAGCCTAGGTCTAAGTAGGATATGAGGACAAAATTTTTATTAAGCAATTAATAAAAGGGAGAAAAATCAAATTAGAATTAAAAGGGGGAAAAATCAAATTTAGAAATAAATGGAGGATTAAATTATTTAAAAGATTAATTGTTGTTTATGTGCAAAACTTGCTAAATTCCAACTTAGACAAAAAGGGGAAATTAATTGCAAAAGGAATGTGGAACATAGAAGGAATCTAGTGTAGAGAACTTTCCTAAAATGAACTCATCTAATATTTAAGAAAGGTGTTGGTCATTAAGGGAATGTGAGGTAATAAAGAGACATCGAGGAGCGTTTTTAGGAATGCTTTTAGGTGAATGAAAGAAATTGACAATTTAATCAATTTAATTAAATGAATTTATGATGCAACTAAGAGATCGGGTGACAAGTGTACGCGAGAGAATATTTTTAATAAAAATTTAACAAAAAGTATTTAATGTGCATTTTGGCAACTGGTCACTAAGAAAACTCTATGAAAGAAATGGCAGAAAAGGGGAATGTATCACGACTGGTATGTGTAAGGTTACGTTTCCGGAATTTTTCTTGAGTGTTTTCTCTTGTGGGAGTTGGGATACCCAACTCGGATAGGGAGTGGTAGCTCGACCTTGCGAGGCGGGCTGGGAACTAGCTTTCTTTGGGTTGTGTGCGTGGCCCCTTTGTAGTTCGGGGGCTCAGGGGGAAGAAGAATACCCCTAGCGTTGGCTGGGAGATACCGGTGAGGTCTCAACGATTAGAAAGCAGGAGCGAGGAGGATCATCGACAACCGAAGAACATCAACAAGCCAACATCAGATTATGGTATTCTTGTTTAAGATGTCAATTTTATTGAAATTTAATTTAATTTTTGTATGGTTATGGTTATGGTTTCAGATAAAAATTTCACTGCGCCGAGTTATCTTGTAAATGTATTGCTAGGGTAATTGTATCAAACTGTATCCTAAATCCGAGTTATAATTGTAATCTGATATAGGTAAAGAAAACTAGTTTGCATATATATATATATACATGTTGGACGATCTATTTGTTATGTTTGCTTGCATGGCTTTCTGAACCTCTGGCCTATTAAGATATGCGCTAATTTAGTCATCGATGCATGCATCATATCCTGGAATTTCCTCTTCTTCTTTCTATTTACATAACCATCATAAGTACAATCAATCTTTAGTAAAAATATTGTTGCATTTGAGATGTCAACCAAAAATAAATAAATATACGCAGAAAAAGATGGCATGCATATAGAGAGAGACAATTGTGGTTTAGTGGGAATTTGAAACTAGTGTTATGATGAATATCTAGATTGTTGTACTGGGGCGGGTTTTGCTGATTATGTAGCTTCATCCATAACTACTATAATTGTATAGGTAAATATAGAAAAAGAAACATAGATTACAGGCCAGTTTCTATTTGTCAATGTCATTGAACATAGCTGACAAGATGTCATCCATAAATGTAAAAAAATCCTTTACTTTCATAGAAAATTTCTCTCTCTCTCTCTATATATATTTTGTACTTACTCTCGCCATTTTGGATGAATTAGCTATTCATATGGGAGCATAGATACTGTAAATATTGATATTTCCCATGGCATTATACATTGTATTCTCCAAATCATTGCACAACCCTACATCGAGTTTTGAACTGCTGAAGTTGCCAATTACTTCCTCATAGAGTTGATCTGATATCAATGCATGATTCCATGCGTATTGAAATGTTCAAATAAAATATTTATCACTATTTGTCACGCCATTTCCCACCTGCATAGCTCGAATGTGCACACTTTAGATTGATTGTGTACACAAGTTTCCAAATTTGAGAATTTAGCACGATGGATTTGGATACAGTTTGCAAGTTTTATATCCGAAATATTCACATAGGTGTTGAACAAGAATATTTGCATATTGAATTCTCTTTGTATGCATTTTGATTATGAGACCAATGAAATTTTCTAAAAGACACAAGTCTAAGTTGAAGTCACCATTATTCCCCTTAAATTAATAAATGATGTCGGCGAAAAAAATTTGTGGTGTAAATTTTTTGAAGCCAACTCAGGAATGTAATTTCCTACAATAAAAAATTATCGTTAACAACTTCTTGGAAAAATAAATATTTCCCTCTAGATCATCAAACGAGCTTTAGAAATATTTCTTGCAGCGCTGACATATTTCGTCTTACACTCACAAAGAGTATTGTAGATGTTAATGAATTTCGTGACAAGGTCTGCCAAAATTATTATGTCTCTAAAAGATGTAACTAATGCACATTATTTTTAGCATAGAAACTTGGAATTATTCTCATCAAAGTTTTAATCATATCTAATGGAAAGTAACAAAACGGTTAAATATTTTTAGGTATTGCAAACGAGACTACCTGCTTAACTTTCTCCTGCTATGTAAAACTTTCGAAATTTATATTGTGGAATCCTGTTGAACCAGTTTACTAGGAATGCATATGATTCTTCGGCTGGAATAAAAAAAAACCCAGTTATTACCTCTGCCCAATCTAATGGCTCTTAGGGATTACCTTCCTTTACGAGCTTTAATGATTCTGACACAACAGGAAGGAAAACTATCACCACTACCAGTTTCGTCCTGTTCCTTGCACCCTCCCCTCACGATCTGATGTAACCCTGCACTTTTTCCGCTACACACAAATTTAATCCTCTCGACAGTTACTCCCACTGCCTTTTAAATAAATCATTATTGTTACTGTATAAGTTGGGAGGTAATTATTATTATATATATGTATATTAAGAGGACACAAATATATTATTCACTTGATTTCATGTGCATGTTTATAAGTGGGATTGAAATGAAGTAATTATTGAATTATTTATTTTAGTAATTTATGTATTAGATGAGTTACGTAGTTGAATGAATGGTGTTTTAATGGGCTGGCTAACTCTTATGAGAATGCATGATGCACACTCTCCTTAAACCTTCATGTCCTAAATGAGCATTGTGTTTATATTGTGTTTCTTCTCAAGTGGTGTTAGTTTGCTTTTCATCTCAAAACTTTCCTTGCATACAAACTTAGTTGAAAGTGGTATTTCTAGAAAAACTAACCTTGTAGATAGTAAGAAGTTTCTTTATCTCTCTAATGTAATAGAACTTTTGGGATTTATGCAGGCATCGAGGAAATTTTGTAGGGAGAGAGTGATAGTACTAAATGCTAATTGTGAATGCTAAAATGAGTAAGAATTTACGAATGATTATGATAGGCATTTCTCTCACTCTTGCGCCTTAAAATAAAGTTGATTATAATGGTATTAGGTAGTTGTATTGCTTGTGAGTCCTTAGAAGGAGTTTTTTACGATGGATTGTATTAATTTTTTTTTATTGTGTGCACCGATTAAGGTTACACATGGATACTCCATTGATTAGATTTTTAGTGCACCTTGAAATTCAATTTAATGAACGTTGTTTATTTATTTACTGTGTGCACAAGGAATTTATTGAAGGGATGATTGTTATTGAAGTTATACTTCTAGCGCGCCATGGAATAGGGGTGAATGTTTTGTTGACTACACTGCGCCTTGAGCAATTAATGAATGGGGATTGATTGATTATTTCATATGTTCCTTAATCTCATGAATTTTTCCTTGCGCCCTTAATGATGATGTAAATTAATAACTATTACTTGCGCTTACGTATTTTATGTAATGCATGATGGTTTAGATCATAAACTTCTTGCGCATCTGGATTTTGGAATAAATGACATTCTTGGACATTAGTCTTCTAGCGCGTAATGAAAATTGTTACGGATGACCGTATTTTGTGACAGGGCCTTGTGCCTCAAAATTAACTGATAAATGCTTGTGCCTTTAATTTAGCATGGTCTATTAGGAGTTATGCGAATGATTCTCCCGTGCCTTGATTAATCAATGTTTAGGATTGACGTATTTATGAGATTGATGATCGTAGACTCTGTGTTTAGCAACTGTTATTTATAGATTTAATACATCGACATGCGTGTTGTGGTACGTGGGGATGGTTTGTCGACATTGTGATGTAGTCGATTATTAATGCATTACTATTTTTTCGCTAATTTATGTGATTGATGTGTCGATGATATCCCTCTTCGTATGATGTTAATTTCCTAATGCAACACTAAGAAAAACAAATTGACATGTTGTACATCGCTTGTTGACATAACAACGGGGTCGTTACAACTGGCAATCAAAATGACATGTTCTTCCATCATTATTCTTCTCTGTTCTCGAACAAAACAATTCTTCTCTTTATCTTCAACAAAGCATTAGTTGGTTCCCTCTCTATTCAAAAATCAAGCTCAAAAGGAAAACAACATTCTTTAGGACAAGTTAGGAAATCCAGAGACCAAGTTCAAGACTTCAAAGAAATATTCATTTGGATATGGCTAGAAATCTAAGGAGCAAGTTGGGAACTTGAAAAATTATGCTAGTTGGGGTAGTTCAAGACTTCAAAGAAATACTCATTTGGATATGGCTAGGAATCTAAGGAGCAAGTTGGGAACTTGAAAAATTATATTAGTTGGGGTATATGCCTTGAAATGGAAGCTGCAAGATCAAAAATAAAATACTATTCATGTAGGCCATACATGAATATACAAGCTCAAATTAAAAACTGAAAGAAAATTACTTGCACATGGTCAGAATTACAACCTCAAAAATCAAAACTTATTGATTTAAGCATGGCTAGATTCTTAATACCAAACCCAAAACTCTAACATCATAAACATGGGTATGCTTATAAATCCAAGATGCAATCTAGGTCAGCCAACCAGTGGAAGAATCATTCCAACGATTGCACATGCTAGATTCTAACTCATAAGCTTGAAACTAGATTCTAACATAAAATATTTATTTAGCCATGGATAGAAATCTAACTCGCAAGATCGAAACTAGAACATATGCATTTGATCATGGCCAGATATTAAAAAAACAATCTCAAAAGGAAAGCACTATTCTTTGGGACAACTTAGGAAATCCAGAGAGCAAGTTCAAGACTTCAAAGAAATATTCATTTGGATATGGCTAGAAATCTAAACAAGAAGTTGGGAACTTGAAAAATGATTTTAGTTGGGGTATATGCCTAGAAACGGAAGCTGCAAGATAAAAAATAAAAGACTATTCATGTAGTCCATACATGAATATGCAAGCTCAAATTAAAAACTAAAAAAAAATTACTTGCACATGGTTAGAATTAGAACCTCAAAAATCAAAACTTATTGATTTAAGCATGGCTAGATTCTTAATACGAGGCCCAAAAATCTAACATCATAAACACGGGTATGCATAGAAATCCAATATGCAAGCTAGGTCATCTAGCCTGCAAAAGAATCATTCCAATGATTGCACACGCTAGATTCTAACTCGCAAGCTCGAAACTAGATTCTAACATAAAAATATTTATTTAGCCATGGCTAGAAATCTAACTCACAAGCTCGAAACTAGAACAACTCCATTTGATCATGGCTAGATATTCAAAAAGCAAGCTCAAAAGGAAAGCAACATTCTTTGATAAAAGTTAGGAAATCCAAAGAGCAAGTTCAAGACTTCAAAGAAATATTCATTTCAATATGGCTAGAAATCTAAGGAGTAGGGGCTGGGAACTTGAAAAATTATATTAGTTGGGGTATATGACTTCAAAGAAATATTCATTTGGATATTGCTAGAAATCTGAGTAGGGGCTGGGAACTTGAAAAATTATATTAGTTGGGGTATATGCCTGGAAAATGGAAGCTGCAAGCTCAAAAATAAAAGACTATTCATGTAGGCCATACATGAATATGCAAGCTCAAATTAAAAACTAAAAACAAATTACTTGCACATGGTCAGAATTACAACATCAAAAATCATAAACTTGGGTTTTGGAGCTTGATCATGGCTTCAATATTCCTCTCTCCATAAGTCCCTTGAACTCATTTCTCTTCATTCTCTTCATTTAAAAGCAACACAACTTAGTTATAGAATTGCATTATTGTCATCATGCAATCAGGCCTTCCACATAGTAATCCTAGACTGCAACGCCCCTTGAATCCAACAACCATAGACTGCAGTTCCATAGACCTCCATAGAGCCAGAACCTCCAAAATGACCAATGATAAAAAAAATATAAATTTGTTTTATAAAATAATTTTTAATTATGAAAAATACCAAAAAAAATTAGAAATTTGTTTAATAAAATAATTTTTAATTCTGACAAATACCCCCCAAAAAAATTGATACACACCACGGGAATAATGTCCCATCAAAAATATTTTCATGAACAACCAAGCAAACTCAATTCATATATATGTATTGTATAACTTAGGAATGTGATTGTGAAGAACTATTATTCTATGTGCACAATTACATTCTGATGATCTAGTGTAAATGTGCTATATGCATGGAAACTTGCTAACAAATCAATAATGGTTGATTTGTCTTTAGAATATTCATCATATGTAACTTTTTTAAAATCAAGTAATACTTTCTCCAATTGCTCCCTTCTCAAGGTGCAATTCTTAGGAGTATTGTTTTTAGTGTGTACACTGCAATTCAAGCGATTGGAGTAGATGAATGGTCATTTTTCTTAGGAGTATTGTTTTTAGTGTGTACACTGCAATTCAAGCGATTGGAGTAGATGAATGGTCATTTTTCTTTGGAGTTTATATAATAAACCATTGTCTCATTTACTTTTCTAGAAGATGTAATCGAACGATTGCATATTGCACATGTAGGCTCAAAGTGATTTGTATATGTGCTTGTTGGCATTAATGTTCCTTGTATTTCCTGCAAAATTGGTATATAAAAAACGAAGTTAGTAATGTAATACCAAATGAATATATGTAAAACTATAAAGTTTTATGTATACTTGTTTACCATGTATAAAGTAGAAGGTGAAGCAATCGTTTTTTTTCTTCAGATTTTTTACTTTTCTTTGTGTTCTTAACGAGCATATAAATGTTGATTGCGAGGTTCTAAAAACTTGTCCTTGCTTTTTAACTATATTTTTTAACAATATAAGTGGGAATTGGTTTTTTTGCAATTATTTTTTGATGGAAGCGTAAATTGGAAAAAAAGTATTATGTACTTGAACATGTTGCATAAGAATCATTTGTGAGACATAGAAAAAAAATTAAAATTAAATCAATGTATTTGAAACATAACAATGAATATATATTTGAAACACAACAATGAATATGGACTTACAATTGCTTTATCATCATCAACATTGCCATCCTTTATTTCTAAGGAGTGATGCATGCCAATTTTTGTTGTTGAAATGGCAATAACACCAATTGTACTGGATAAAGATCTGTGTTGTGTGATAATTGTGAAATTGTTGTATTTGAGAAGAATCGATGTTCCATGCAAACATGAGGTATGTTTTCAACTATGCTTGAGTTGGTTAATGAAAGTGTTTTTACACAATCACCACCATCATATTTGTTTTTTTGCTATTATTTTAATTTTTTTTATGGAAATCCCAACGTTTGCAACAATCTTTTGTTCATGTTGTTCAATGAGTTGTGTAGGCACAATCAATGTTATTGTCATTTCAACTTTACTGTCTGTCAAATCCGCATGAAGTATTTGTCGTGTCTTATTTGCTTTGTCTAAAAAAGTTATGTATGTGACTAATACATCACCATGAAAAACATTTCAAGTTATATTGTTGTTGATATCCTCAATTGATAATGGTGATTCCAATGTTTTCAACCTGTTCATGAGAATGAGATGAAATTAATGTTTGAAAATAAAATATATTTATTGTAAAGAGAGACACATATACATTTAGGAATAAATATGTCTATTCAGAGTTTTATCCTTCTCTTCATATACCACACCCTTCATTTAAATTATTTATTTTCATAATTCGGTGGCTTTTTTTTAGAGGGGTGAAACTGCAAAAAAAAGACTATATTTTGAATACAAATATTGTTTTTGCCAAAATGAATGATTTATTCCAAATAAAGAGTTATTGTTACAAAATATCCAAAACCACAATTTTTTTTAGTAAGTTCGATCTCAAGAGTGGTTTTGGAAAATTGGAATAAAGCTAAAAGACTGGTTAAATATTGGGTTTATGGTACCACCTGGCCAATATCAATGGAGAGTCATGTTCTTCAACCTTAAGAATGCCCCATCCAAATTCCAAACAAGGATGGAAGACATTTTGAGTGACTTAGATTTTATAATTGTCTATATCTCATTTGACAAAGATGGAAATTGGCAGAACTAGGGTAGACTTCAACCTATGTTATGCCATTTGTCATGGAGTTAAAAAGAAATTGGCATTTATCATCTTACAAAACAAGTTTTACAGTGACGCTTTTTCTTCACCCAAATAAGTAGAAATTCTACATTGAAAATTATAGGAAAATAATAAATCCTAGAATTGTTTGAAAATAATTTAATATATGTGACATAAATAACAAAAGTTGAAAATAATTACTTTTTTGGTTCAGTCTCCTCTGATTTGTCTTATTTGTTTCTAATGTCCACCATTTATTGGGAGCTAAAAAAGAATTGCATATGGAATCAAAATAGGAAAAACATGGACTTAAAACAAAATGCATGAAACATTTGAAATCTAATGTGGTATGATATATAGAATACATATGTGATGAACACATGCCAAACATTCAACTCATTATTTAAACGAAAATAACTCACTTATGAATAATCATTAGTTAACATGTCAACTCTTGTATAAATATAAAACTACTAAAATCATAAAATCCTTAAAAATAATAAATGACAGAAATTAATGGTAAATGGAGAATAAAATAAAAACACTCTCTTGATTTGTCTTCTTTGTTTTTGATCTCTACCATTTCTTGGGAGCTAAAAAATTGTATAGGGATCAAGATAGGGAAAAACATGGACTTAAAACAAAATTAATAAGCCAACAGAAGACATAAAAGCCGCCTATCCATAAATTGTTTTGATATAGAAGCCACAGGGACAAAGGGTTGAATTACAAGTCAACAATTTTTTTATAGGATGAAAAAAATTGAAACGTCATATGGTCAAAGTCAATTTGTTGAATGTTTGTGGCTATAATGGATTTTTAAATACACTTCCACTTCTACAAGATCATAAGACCCCTAGTTAGAAGATGTTCATCTTGCATAACTGGTTAGATGTGAATGATGTGGTTTTTCCTTATGTATTGTCTTGATCAATAATTTAAATATATGCACTACACTATACTTCTGTGATTTATTGATTTTTGTAGAAAGAAAATGAAACATTACAAAACCATGGAAAGCTTGATCCAAAATGTTGACCATACCTTACTAGTACCATATCAAAGCACAATTAAGTACTTATAGGTGGAGGGTTTCTAACAATTCTTCTTTTGTCATTTAAAAAACTCGGAATTCATGTGAATTTTGTAACCAAAACAAAAAATAGGGCACAAGACATATCATAAATAACTCATACATATCTCATCGACGGTTAACTCACTAAGAAAAAACATGTTACAAAATGAAATGTGTACCTCAGTGAAGAGGGTTCAATTTTCCTCACCACTCAAGTTTTATATATACACATGCACCAAACTATTTTTAATATAAGAATGGTCCTTAAAATGACTCAAATCCTAAATATAAATTTTATATATACATATGCACCAAACTATTTTTAATATAAGAATGGTCCTTAAAATTATTCAAATCCTAAATTTTCAACTTAAATAAGATAAAAATCCTGACTCAAATCCTAAGTTAATTGGTTTAAAAAATTCAACTATTAAAAATCAGAATTATAGTTTTTCAAGGATTAACATTTTTTATTTCATTTTTAATAAATTTAATAAATCTAACAAATTCTAAAATGATATAATTGAGAATATTTATTTAACTATCATAAATATCATTATTCTTTTAAAATAAATATATTTATTTAATTGGGAAACATTAATACATAAACTTATAATTCTATTTTTATTTTCATTTACTTAATTTAATAAATCTAACACATTTTAAATTTATTATAATTAATAATATATATGTGACTTAAATAGAAAAAGTTAAATGGTTCAGTCTCCCATGATTTGTCTTCTTTGTTTTGTCTTCTTTGTTTTTCATCTCTACCATTTCTAGGGAGCTAAAACAAAATTGCATATGGGATAAAAATAGGGAAAACATGGACTTAAAACAAAATGCATGAAACATTTGAAATCTAATTTACAGTGATATTCACCACATGTCAAACATTCAACTCGTTATTTAAATGAAAATAACTCACTTATGAATAATCATTAGTTAACATGTCAACTCTAGTATAAATATAAAACTACTAAAATCATAAAATCCTTAAAAATAAGAAATGACGGGAAGAATTAATGTTAAATGGAGAATAAAATCAAGGCACTCTTTCTAATTTGTCTTATTTGTTTTTCATCTCTACCATTTCTTGGGAGCTAAAAAAATTTAGCTATGGAATCAAGATAGGAAAAAACATGAACTTAAAACAAAATTCATAAAACATTTGAAATCTAATGTACTATAATATATAGAATACATAGGTAATGATGGAAAACAAACATTTTTTTTTTTTTTAAAGAAACAAATTAAAAGTACATACTACTCACCTTTTTTCTTTGAAAAACATGGACTTAAAATAAAATACATAAAACATTTGAAATCTAACATACTATGATATATAGAATACATAGTTGATGGATTGTTAATGTATACTTTCATCTTAAGTATGAAGCATGGGAAATAGGAAAAAACATAAACTTAAAACAAAATTCATAAAACATTTGAAATCTAATGTACTATAATATATAGAATACATAGGTGATGATGGGAAACAAACATGTGTTTTTTTTCAAAAATACAAATTAAAAGTACATACTACTCACCTACTCACCTTTTTTCTTTGAAAAACATGGACTTAAAATAAAATGCATAAAAACATTTGAAATCTAATGTACTATGATATATAGAATACATAGTTGATGAATTGTTAATGTAGACTTTCCTCTTAAGTATGAAGCATGGGAAATATGAAAAAACATGAACTTAAAACAAAATTCATAAAATATTTCAAATCTAATGTACTATAATATATAGAATACATAGGTGATGATGGGAATCAAACATTTTTTTTTCAAAGATACAAATTAAAAGTACATACTACTCACCTTTTTTCTTTGAAAAACATGGACTTAAAATAAAATGCATAAAACATTTGAAATCTAATGTAGTATGATATATAGAATACATAGTTGATAAATTGTTAATGTATATTTTCCTCTTAAGTATGAAGCATGCGAAATTTACAATGTTATAACAAAAAAATGTCAAAATCAATACAAAACTAACATGTTTTTTTTTTTTCAAATATACAAATTAATAACACATACTATTCACCTTTTTTCTTTGAAAAACATTGACTTAAAACAAAATGCATAAAACATTTGAAATCCAATGTACTCATGTCAAAATCAATACAAAACTAACATGTTTTTTTTTCAAATATACAAATTAATAGCACATACTACTCACTTTTTTTCTTTGAAAAACATTGACTTAAAACAAAATGCATAAAACATTTGAAATCCAATGTACTCATGTCAAAATCAATACAAAACTAACATGTTTTTTTTTCAAATATACAAATTAATAGTACATACTACTCACTTTTTTTCTTTGAAAAACATTGACTTAAAACAAAATGCATAAAACATTTGAAATCCAATGTACTTTGATATATAAAATACATAGTTGATGAATTGTTAATATATACTTTATTGGTAAGTATGCGGCACAAAAAAATCACAATGTTATAACAAAAAAAATGTCAAAAACAATACAAAACTAAGAGATTTTTTTCCAAAGATACAATTTAATAACACATACTACTGACCTTTTTTCTTTTTGTTCATGCTCTGGTTGCGTTTCTTCAATTGTAATATGTTTTCTGAAAATTGAGATTAACATGGTTCTTAATTGTGAAGTAGAGAAGAAATGTTAGGAGAAAACTAAAACATTTGAAATCTAATGTACTATGATATATAGAATACATAGCTGATGATGAGAAACTAACAAGGTTTTTTTTCTAAGATATAAATTAATAGCACATACTACTCACCTTTTTTCTTTGAGAAACATGGATTTAAAACAAAATGCCTAAAACATTTGAAATCTAATGTACTATGATATATATATAATACATAGCTGATGAATTGTTAATGTATACTTTTCTCTTATTGAGCATGGGAAATTTACAATGTTATAACAAAAAAATGTCAAAATCAATACAAAACTAACATTTTTTTTTTCAAAGATACAAATTAATAGCACATACTACTCACCTATTTTCTTTGAAAAACATGGACTTAAAAAAAATTCATAAAACATTTGAAATCTAATGTACTATGATATATAGAATACATAGTTGATGAATTGTTAATATGTACTTTCCTGTTAAGTATGCGGCACAAAAAAATTACAATGTTATAACAAAAAAAATGTCAAAATCAATACAAAACTAAGAGATTTTTTCCAAAGATACAATTTAATAGCACATACTACTGACCTTTTTTTCTTTTAGTTCATGTTCTGGTTGTGTTTCTTCAATTGTAATATGTTTTTTGAAAATTGAGATTAGCATGATTCTTAATTGTGAAGTAGAGAAGAGATGTTAGGAGAAAACACTCAATGTTGTTAATTGATTAGTAAATAGAATACAATGTACCTTTTAGAAACTCTTTCTGGTTGGGCTAGATCTTCTTTCCTTATGGATTTACCTTTTAGAATTTTGTCCATTTTCATGGTTTTAAGATATGAATTATATAAAGCAAGATATCAATTAGATCAAGTATATAGAAACATTTAAAAATTATTTAGAAAATACACAAAAACAATATTTAGGATAACAAAATTACTTACTTACAATATTTAGGATAAAAAAATTACTTACTTAGGGATACTTACTTGGTCATTATTTGATGTATTCTTTTGCAAAAACAGATAATACCTTCTACAATGAATATGTTTTTGAATTTGTTTTCTTGTAATCTCTTCAGGGTTTTCAAGTTGCTTTCATGTATGATTTTGGTGAAATATATAGTAAAACAAACTATATCATCATATAGATTTCTATGATGAATATGATTTGCAAATTGTTGTATGAGAAGTTTTAAACAATAATGCATAGCTATTTGACTATATATTTGCAACAAAATCACTTAAAATGTAGTAGGGCTTGAACAACATCATGATCGCTCCAATATGCATGTGAAATATTAACTTGGCATTATTCAACGGGAAAATTTGTCCAAATGTGGTATTTTTTGGGACAAAGTTGTTTGTTATTTCTTGTAATTGCTCTAATTTCATGTACTCTAATAGTTGTTTGTTTTTCTTGCTATTTGAACGAATGTCAATATTGAAATCTCCAATGATTATCATAATACAATATGCATTAATTGTGCTTTAGCCATTGCAATTGCTTCAATAGTTGATGAAAGAGATGTAAGTGGTGCAACATATACATTTATTATGCATATTTGACACTGAAAGTGGTGCAACATATACATTTATTATGCATATTCGACACTGATATGATTTTTGTTTTTTGTTTTTGCAAATTATGTCATTGCAAATGTTTTTTGTTGATATGATGTTTATGTTTTTTTCTATGTAAGTAAGTACTCCATGAAGATAATTTGTTATGTTGAAAATGAATTTGGAAAACTCATTGTTTGTTTGTGCAAAGTTTAGATGTGTTTCTTGGATGCAAAGAATCATATTATTAATTAGATCTTTGTCATGTACAATGTCATTGATATGAGCATATAGACTTTGTGTATTCAAAGTTGCAACCGATAAAGTATTTGTGATTGTTATTGGTGTTTGTATATATCCTGGTTTCCACAATGGATTTGTTGTTAAGTGTCTCATTTCTTCTACTATTTTCTTGTTCACATGAAAATTCTTTTGTGTTAGTTTATTTAAAATATATAATGATTCCATTGTTTTGACACAAGATAATGTTGTGTATACTAGTCCATGTGTCGATATATGATTTGGATAAAATGAAATTCCATCTAATGTCAAGCCTTGTGATCAATGTATTGTTCTAGCACAAGCTAGTTGTATTGGGAATTGCTTCCGTACCGTAGTTTGAGAGATTTTTCTATTAGATGCTAGTTGTTTTGCAATGCGTAGTATTGGGGTCCAATTTGGCGAGATATCTTTTTCATACAGTTGATGATACTTATTCCTTTTCAATTTACCAATGTCTATCTGGATTTACAAAGTCTATCCATATTACATCCACATTTTCCTTTTTTTTGGTATATCTTTTGCATATTCCATCAACACCTGTAACATCCTGCTTTTGTGCACTTCTGATGTGACTTATTCTTTGAGGATAGTTGTGTGCAAGTGACCCAGTTCATTTTATGATTGACTTTTTCACTTATGGACTATGATAATGTTGTGGATATGATGATATGTTATTTGATTATATTTTTATCGACATGTGATATTGATTGGTTTCTCCCGAGTGTGCCAGATTTTGGCTGATTGAGGATGTCAACGGAATTGATGGACCTCCTTGGACTCTAGATCGAGCCAGGGAGTCGACTATTTATGGTTTGAGTATTTCTGTTATTGCATATGTGACATATGAATGGTATATTATGATGTTGATTTTAGATCGCTGGCATGTTTCGTTGATGGATGTAGGATGGCGATAGATTGCTAATCAAACTCACATTTGGAGTAAAGGGGTCATGCACGACAACCAGAGATATTGAATGAGAGGTGTGGCAGCAGCCTTGCCATAGCCTACTAACACTATCGTCATGGCTCGAACTGTAGGTTAACGATTACCTAGTTCGAGAGATCCACGATGTCGTGAGGGCAGACTGAGACAGTCTCTCATGAAAATTCTAAGGGGCGGGAAATAAGGCATGGTCCTTATTCCTTAGAGGCCCTTAGTCTCCCACAAGGTCACCTGATGGAGTATTGACTCCAAGGGTTCGACATCTACCAAAATCAGTCAAAAGACGAGTGACACCCTTGGATCACGTAGTGCGTCTTGAAGGGCACATTGCATAAATGAAACATGAATGCATGTGAGTGGCACCCTTGGAGAACGTAGTGCATCATGAAGGGCACATTGTAGTTTCAACATTAGTGAGTCAATGAACCTAGGTACCTAGAAAACAATATCTCATTTTGACCCGGTCAGCCTTAAGATAATTGTTGCATGAGTAAAGTTTAAAAATCATAAAATTTCCCTTCAAAACAATTTTGTTGAGTCTAGTTGAATTTAAATCCTAGGTCTAAGTAGGACATGAGAACTAAAAAATTAATTAAACAAGTAATAAAGGGGGATGAATAAAAATGGGGGTAAAAATTAAATTTAAAAATTAATGGAGGATTAAATTATTTAAAATATTAATTGTTGTTTATGTGCAAAACTTCCTAAATTCGAACTTAGACAAAAAGGGAAAATTATTGCAAAAAGGATGTGGAACATAGAAGGAATCTAGTATAGAGAACTTTCCTAAAATGAACTCAACTAAGCTTTAAGAAAGGCGTCAATCATTAAGGGAATGTGAGGGAATAAAGGGACATTGAGAAGCGTTTTTAGGAATGCTTTTAGGTGGATGAGGGAAATTATCAATTTAATTTAATTAATTAAATGAATTTCTGGTGCAACTAAGGGATCGAGTGAGAAGTGTACGGGAGAAAATCTTTCTAATAAAAATTTCATAAAAAGAATTTAATGTTCATTTTGGAAACTAATCACTAAGAGAACTCTATAAAAGAAATGGCGGAGGAGGGGAATGGATCACGTATGGTATGCGTAAGGTTATGCTGTCAGATTTTACTCTTGACTAATTTTTCTTGTGGGAGTTGGGATACCCAGCTCGAATAGAGAGTGGTAGCTTGACCTTGTGAGGCGAGCTGGGATCTATCTTTCTTTGGTTTGTGTGTGTGGCCCTTTGCGGCTTGAGGGGCTAAGGGGGAAGAAGAGTACCCCTCGTGTTGGATGGGAGGTATCGATGAGGTCTCAGCGGTTAGAAAGAAGGAGCTAGATGGAGGGAAAGAGAGAGACAACCACTTCAGACTCTGCGCCTATGGTCACGATATTTATTAAGAGTTGTATTTGCAAAATATTGATTGTATGCATTTTCGTTTAGAAATTGTTATACATGTATTGTATCTCTGGCTTCATTTTGCAGGCTTCTGGATGATGAATTTGTATAATAATGGTTAAAAAATAAATATTATGTGTGATTAGTTTATACAGTGCACTTCCTTCTTGATGAAAATCGATATTGTGTATGTTTAGATTTTTACCAAACTTCCTTCTTGTTGAAATGGAGTAAGAATAATACGCTTCCTTTTAAAGTATGTGATCTTTTAAATTCAAAGTAAAAGGGAGTGAATTTGAAAAACTGCCCATATTCCCTTCTATAACTTTATTATTTTGTCTTTTAACTCCATAGCAGCCTCAAGATTAACTGGAATATCCTTCCAGTTGGAAAACCTACCCATTCATTTTGGTTATTCTACCTTGCGCGCAATTGGGTTTTTGTCCTTGGTGGCTTGGTTGGACGTTGGCCCTCAGTCTTGAGTATTGGTTTATATGTGCAATCTTATTTTATTCTTTTACACTCAGCCTTATTGTGCCAAAACCATGCACGGTCTCCTTATTCATTGACACTCGGAGATATTGCGTTCAAAATCTTTGCACAACGACCTCACACCTGTTTTCCCTACATTTGTTTGTGACTTATACCCAGCGAAATTATACCTCCCAGACTCTCTCTTATTCATTTAGATTCTCCCAACATTTCATATTGTATCCTCTGCGATTTTCCCTTTTTATGAAATTTGTAATCTCAGTGTTTTTACATGAGATTTCACCATGCATTAACCCAACAAAATTTTCACTTCATCGTTGTGGTTGGCCTATTTGTTTTTTGTAAATGTGTTGAACCTGCACATAATAGATCTAGCTAAACAATAATACACACATTTGCATAGAGAATTAGAGAAAGAAGAAGAAGGAGAGAAAGAATGAAAGAATTCTCATTAACTGTTGTGAATAATGAATAATTTACACATGATATACTCTGTATAACTCAATAAGTGCGCACTGGAGGATAACCAATGTGCCATAGTGGTGATATAGAGTGATCTGGACATACATCAGCAGTTACAGAAGTGAATTGTCACCTAGTATAGTCTCTTAGGCAATTACGAGAGTGAACTGCCACCTAGTTGAGTTAACTAGTCAGCTAGTCTTCAGTTAACTGACTAAACAGAGAGTAGTGAGGAGTTAACTTAGGGAATCAAGGGTAATGCGCCAGTCTGGTGATGATACCAAGGCAAGGTCAAATTAGCATGGTGATGATCCCAATGTTTCATGGTGACAAAACCAATGCAACATCTAAACTCAACTCAACTAGTCAAACTGAAGTGTCAACTGAAAGAGAATATTCTCCAGGTGGAATATTATCCCCTAAAATATAGGAGACTAGATAATGAATAATTATGACTATCTAAATACCATGTAAATATTGTTAAAGTTTCAGCTATTATTAGGTTACTTTCAATTTCCTAGATAATGATAACATAGACAAGATCACTGAGAGAAACACAATCGCAAGAGTACACAAGCATTTATCCTGGGAAACCCTCAAGGGGAAGAAAACCCAGCAAAAATTCCTTAATATAGATAGCCAATACAATTCCAAGATAATGAACCAAACAACATAGAAATTCCTCTCCCAAGGATGCACCTCTCTTTCTCTTCCTTCTTCCGGCAACTATTAACTGCAACTTCCTTCAATACTTGCGCACTAGATGAGTGAGCTGAGTGTGTGTGTCTAAATGAGGCGTTGGCCTCTCTTATTTATACAATTATGGCACATGTGGAAGTGTCTCTTCACTGGCAGGGACAACTTCTTCTTCTGGGTGGTTATAACCACCTTTAATATATTCTGGGTCCGAATTCTTATTTAGCCTATTACAATTAGGGTTTGACCAATCCGCAAAAGGGGATTTGGTCATTTACAATACCCGAAAAGATCAATCCACAAAAGGGGATTCATCTAATCAATAGCAAATATATTTTATCTTTATCCACAAAAGGGGATACTAATATTATTTGCAGTTACACAATATTTTAACACTCCCTCTTAACAAGAAGGATATTCTTTATCTTTTGATAGGTCACTAGATGTCAACATCAAATAGGTAACAACATCCACTCGATAACATCATCAACTAGGAAACATCATCAACTCGGTAACATCATCAATTGGATAACATCATCAACTGGGCAACATCATCAACTCGGTAACATCATCAACTGGATAACATCATCAACTGAGCAACATCATTAACTATATAACTGGAGGCATCCACTTGGTCATCTGGCATCATGATCACTGACTGGCATATCTATAAATCATCGAAATTTTTGATCTCTTTATCTTCGCACAGAAGATACTCTTTCTTTCTTTCCTCTTCACGCAGAAGACACTTCTTTCTTATCTTCACACAGAAGATATTCTATGAGTTTTGCCTTTCCTGTTATGTTCTCCCTTCTCTTGTAGTCATATATCTCACCCATCCACTGGGGAGGACTACTACCATAGCTTCACTCCTAGTCATCCCACATGAACTAGAGAATCTAAGATGCTAGCCTAGGCAAGACTAGACTCCCTTTCCATGATCCACGCAGGATCACGACACAAACCTCAAGAGCCAACTAACCATTCCACATGGTTAAGGTTTGTGTTCCAGGCTACTCCATCCTTGGCCAGAGGAGAGTATCTGCCCACTGCACCTTAGAGAAACATCCACATTCCTCTCTACGAGGGTGGTCACACCCCTCTCTACGAGGGTATTCTAGCATGTCCCTAGAGTATCCAAAACTCAACACTTGGAAAGAGGCCAACCTTGGAAAATTTATCATTCCCCTTCTCTACGAAGGTCTCTTCTCTTTTCCTCCTCTATGAAGGTCTACCTGTGGGATTTCTCTTTCCTTCTCTATGAAGGTCTTTTCTCTTTCTCCTTCTCTACGAAGGTCTATCTATGGGATCTGAAAAAAATCTTTTGTGGTCCAAAACCTTTCAATGGTATAATACCATGCTACCCATCTGTTGGGCACCATCCATCTACTGGATATCTTTCATATTGATCAAAATATCTGGGCACCATCCATCTTCTTTTCTAACTGCATCAAATCACGATCCTTCATTTCGAACTCAGACACATGGCTCCCTCTTGCACCAAGCTAATAGCTTCTAATCATCATCCTTGAAGTTTTCTTCTGTAATATCCTGGGTGCTTTCTTGAGTTCAAATATTTCTTTTTTCTTGTCTTCATACTAGATCAACCTGCTCCCTCTACATCTATAAGAATGGTACTAGAACAACATGTAGTTACCTGCATCTCATCCACTATATCTGAGTATCCATCCTTTTCTTCATCTTGAATATTTCTGATCTGCATCTTTATGAGCCTCTTGCTCCTATATAAGTACTGGATATTGTCTGGTCTTTACTGACTGTCACCATATCATATGTCCTTCTGTGTTGTCTAACTTCTGCAAATCACGACATAAGTTCTTTCTTCCGAGACTTGTAAACTTACTTCCAGTATGCTTTCTTTGTCACTCTCGTGAGTGATCATACATGAAATAAATGTTTTATCTCTTTCTTCATCCTCTTCTTTGATACTTACTTCATAAGTTTGCATAGATACTGAAATAAAACAAGGTTAATTAACATTCTCACAAAAATCTAACTTGTAATGATAAAGTATTAAAGAAAACAAGATATTGTTGAAATAATGTAAGTGCGAAGAGCATTCTTATTATTATTGTTATTGGATTAAATCCCCATTGTGGATTAATCATGTCATTATTATTATTATTGTTATTGGATTAATCCCCATTGTGGATTAATCATGTCAGCAATTGTATAAGGACCAAATCCCCTTTTGCGGATTGGTCATCGGATAATTACAAAGGGCAGAATAAGAAGTTGGCCCCAATAGTTATCATGGAAGACCCAGAATTAATTAAAGGTGGGTTTACCCACCCAGAGTGAGAGGTCGGCCTTGTTAGTTGTGACCTTTCACACGTGCCAGTCTTGTATAAATAAGAGGCTAGCGCCTCACTTCAAACACACAACTCACTTGCTCATTATCTTATGAGGCAAGCTGCAATTACCAGTTGGAGAGAGGAGAAGAAGAGTGGCGCATCTCTTTTGGAGAAGACTATCTGTATTGGTTTGAGTTATCTCTTGAACATTGTATGGCTATTTATGATAAGGAAGTTTTTCTTTGGGTTTCCTTCCCTAGGGTTTCCAGGATAAATGTTGTGTCTCTTGTGAATGTGTATTTCTCAGTGATCTTGTTCTTGGGATGCTCTTATCTATTGAAACCAAAAGAACTATAATAATGGCATAAACATTAACATGGTATTAGAGCCAACCACAAGAGGAAGCATATTTCATAAAGAGAGAGAAAAAATATCATTTAGAGTACACATAAGAGTGGGGTTTTTCAAGAAAGTGGAAACAACACAGCTCCAAAACCACCTAGAAAGTTGCGCCCTCCCAAAGGATCATTTTGGCTTTTGTGAGCACACTTTTTTCAGTGGCTAGATCTCCTGGAAAGTGAAACCCTAGTTTCACAAAGTACTAGAAAACCAACTGAGTACCCGAGAAGTGCAGTACTAGAAGTACCCGGAGGAAAACCAAAAGCACGGTCAAAAATCCATAGATCAGGTTTGAGGGGAAAATTACCACAGATTTTCAGAAATCTGGTTGCACCATCTTACTCGTCTCAGCTTAGCGCATCTATCCCTGGATCAGATTTTCCGGCTCAGTTTGAAAAATTAGGGTTTCCTCATAAAACCCTAAGTTGCGATTGCAGTCTCAGAACCAGTTGAAATATCAATTGCAGTTATAGTATCAGTTGAAGTATCAGTTGCAATCACCCTTGAAGTTATCTCAGAGTTGGCAATGATTACCGCTGCTACCAGATGGAGCCACTGCAAATGCTATCAGAGCGTATTGTCTTAGTACAACAGACCAGTTGAAGAAAGTACTCGTCACTTGAGTGAGACACGGAAGAAAAGAAAGCACTCACTCTTTAGGACAAAGGCATGGGAGTTTGATTAATCAAGATTCAAGGTACACATGACAAGTTGACTTTAGTTGAGATAGCAATGGAATGAAGTAAAGTATTATACTTGATAGCATGTGAAGATATAGATGTAAATACTTTGCCTGATATGAGTAACACCTCCTCAAGAAGGAGAAACTTCTTATGTTAGTTCCAAGTTGCCATGGAAGAATGCTTGGTCACAACACTGTGAGGAGTGTTGACCTCATTTATTATTGTATTCACTTACTTTTGAATCTTTGTTCCAGATAAATTATAAGTGATAGCTCTAAAGAGGGCTATTGTGATGATTTTCGTGCTATTACTTTATATTATCAGAAGAATATTACTCTTGCTTGTTTTGTGCTCCAATTCACATGAGGAAGCTATAGCGAAGGTTGCGAAGGCGTGATGGAGATCATAAATGAAGCAATCATGGAGTGGAAAGAGAGATTGGATCACTCGGAAGCTTCGCATTACATATTGAAGAATCCATGCGAACTCTAGAATATTAAAACCCCGCATCAGCTTCTAAGGCGCTACCATACATACCAAAGCTGTCACAAAGTTTACCATAACAGGTTGATCAAGAGGCATATGAAATTGAAGTGTGTGCACTTTTCCAAAGAGGGCAACAAAGCAGAGAATTACTGGAACTCATTCATTCAAATGTATTTAATGCCATCATCCTCCATTAATGGGTATGTCTTGATATTATCATTCATTAATGATTATTCTTATGAAACGGATATTTTGAAGTGTTCAACAAGATCAGGAATTCAAAGCCTTGATGTAGAAAACCTTTGTAAGGAGAGATTAGAATGCTTAGGTCAGATAATGGAGAATATACCTCGAAAGAGTTCGTGAATGTCTTACCCAAAGATGTTGGGATCAAGATCCCCAACAAAATGGTGTAACTGAATAAAGTTATTTAGCAGTTATAATGAAATACCTAGAATTAATTAAAAGGTGGGTTTACTCACCCAAGTAGAGGAATCAACCACCTTTGGATTGTGACCCAACTCGCATACCGATCTTAATATAAATAAAGAGGCTAGGCGCCTCACTTCAAACACACAACTCACTTGCTCATTATCTTATGGGGAAAGCTGCAATTTTCCAGTTGGAGAGGGTAAGAAGAGTTGTGCATATTTTGGGGAGGACTATCCGTATTGGTTTGATTTATCTCTTGAGCATTGTATAAGCTATTTATGATAAGAGTTTTTTCTTTGGGTTTTCTTCAGAGGGGATGATAAGGAAGTTTTTGCTGGGTTTTCTTCCCCTAGAGGGTTTCCCAGGATAAATGTTGTGTCTCTTGTGAATGTGTATTTCTTAGTGATCTTGTTCTTATGATGCTCTTATCTATTGAAATGCAAAGAAATATAATAATGGCATAAACATTAACAGATACTAAGAATAAACATGAATACTTATCTTTTGTTTTTGTGTGGGGAGTCTCCACAGACTCCACCATTTGCTATCTTTCTTCAGATCAACTATCTTCAACTTAAAGTACATAATCCTTAATTTCTGCTAGATATTTCTTTGAGGGAGGAGATTCCTCTTCTTCTTCCACACATGCTTGATACTTTCTTTTTCCTTTTCCTTGAGGGCAGTCATAGGAAAAGTGTACTAACTTTTGACAGTTGTAGCATCTGATCTTTGAAACATCTTTCTCCTTGTCTGGAACTCTTACGGAGTTAGCTTCTTTATTGTTCTTTCTGAAGGAACTTATTTTGTTCTTTTGAGTTGTGAGAGCTTCCTCTTCATCGACAATTAATCTCTTCTGTTGGTCTGCAAGTCTAGATTCTTCGTGTGTGCAATCTGCCCATAACTTATCAAACTTGGGTAACTTGCTTCTTGCACAGACTCTTTGTACAAAAGGAATCCAAAATGTTGGAAACCAATTTAGGGTTGTAGTTACAAGTTATTTGTCACTAATGACATCTCCAATAGCTGCAAGTTGATCTCTGATCTGAGAAACTCTCATAAGATAGGATGTGACAGATTCTGAGTTGTCCATCTTCATATTACGAAGCTGATTTCTTAAGGTAAGATTTCGGCTAATGTCTTTTCTTTCATATAACCTGCTAAGTGCTTCATACATTTGCCTTGCTGTCTGTAGTTAGGATATACGAGGGATCAAGTGATCCTTTACTGAATCTGACACGATTCTCTTTTCTTTCTTTTCATTCTTCTTATGCTTGGTCTTTTGATCTTCTTCCTCTGGTTCTAGTACACCCACTGTAACATGTTCTAGAGATCATTCTCGTCTAGAATCATCTGTAACCTATGCTTCCAAGATTTGAATTTTCTATATCCTTCTAGCATGTCTTCTACCCTCATGTTGGTAGCCATTCTTTCTTGTAGAATAAACCCTAGCCCTTCGGGATATAGAAATAATAAAAAAATCAAATTACTTGGATCTAAAAACTGAACTCACCAAAAGATGTGATGGACTAAGGCGAGTAGCCAGGTGTGTTTAGATTTCAGAAAATCCAACTTTTACCCCTCCAAACTTGATTTGCGGATTTCTGGACTGGTGCTTCTGGTTTTCTGGTACTTCTGGTTTTTTGGTTTTCTGGTACTTATGGGTTTCTAGTACTTTGTGAAAACTAGGGTTTCACTTTTAGGTAGATCTAGCCATTGAAAAAGTGCATTGAGGATGCCAAAATGTTCCTTGAGGTAGGGCACACCTTTCTAGATGGATTTGACGCTGAAAACCTTATTTAATAAAAAACCCTAATTTTCATGTACGACAACAATGACGTTTTTCTTTTTCCTGTGAAATATGCTCTTTTTAGCTTAGCTCTGATACCATGTTAAAGTTTCAGATATTATTAGGTTGCTTTCAATTTACTAGATAATGGTAGCATAGACAGGATCACTGAGAGAAACACAATCACAAGAGTACACAATAATTTATCCCGGGAAACCCTCAAGGGGAAGAAAACCCAACAAAACTTCCTTAATATAGATAGCCAATACAATGCCAAGATAATGAACCAAACAACACATAAATTCCTCTCCCAAGGATGCACCTCTCTTTCTCTTCCTTCTTTCGGCAATTGGTAACTGCAGCGCCCTTCAATACTTGCGCACTAGATGAGTGAGCTGAGTGTGTGTCTAAATGGGCTCTCTTATTTATACAATTCTGGCATGTGTGGAAGTGTCTCTTCACTGGTAGGGTTGACTTGTTGTTCTGAGTGGTTATAACCACCTTTAATATATTTTGGGGCCGACTTTTTATTTAGCCTATTAAAATTAGGGTTTGACCAATCCGCAAAATGGGATTTGGTCATTTACAATACCCGACATGATCAATTCACAAAAGGGGATTGATCTAATCAATAATAAATATATTTTATCTTTATCCACAAAAGGGGATAAGAATATTCTTTGCAGTTACACAATATTTTAACACATATTCTCTTGATTTCACCACTATCTAAATACCATCTAAAATCATCTTTAGCTTTAAGGAAATTACTTGTAAGAAATAGAGTTTGAGAGATTTCAACGTCTTCCTTGCTGAAATTTGCTTGAGAGGTGTCTCTCTTCTTCTTAAATCAATAGCTTTCAAGGTGACCATATTTCTTACATAAGTTGCAATGAAAAATGCCTCTGTCAGTGCTTATGCTTCTTCCTCTACCTCGGCCACCTCTTCCTCTACCTCTGCCACAACCTCTACCTCCTCTAAAAAAAGGAGTAAAAGCTTCAGTCATGGAAGTTGAAAGTTTCTTCTTCTTCTCATCAACTTTCAACTTACTTTGAAAAGCCTGATCAAAAGGTTCATTATTCTTTTTCAACCTGTCTTCATGAACTTGAAGACTACCAAATAAATCAGTAAGGGTTAGCTGAGATAAATCCCTTGACTCTTCTATAGCAATAGTAATTGGATCAAACTTTTTGGGAAGACTTATTAAAACCTTTTCAACAAGCTTCCTATCTTCAAGTATTTCACCATGAACATGAATATAATTTACAATATTCTGAACTCTAGTGATAAAAAATTCAACATTCTCACTTTCTTTCATAGATAGAGACTCAAAATCGTGTCTCAACATCTAGAGTTTAACAACCTATTTCCAAAGTTTCCCAAACATTATGGGAAATTCCACATTCTGCAATTTTTGGAAACACAGATATATCAACCCCTATTTGAAGAAGAAATAGAGCCTTAGCATCATTTTTCCTATTCTCCTTCAATTCTATCTTTTGATCAAATGATAATGCATTATAAGTAGCTTGATCAACTGGCTCTGTGTACCTTTCATAAACAAACATCCATACATATTGTTAGATGAGCAAAGTTCTCATCTTCACACTCCAATACTCATAATTTTCCCCACAGAAAAGAGGAATCTGGTACTGGACTGAACTGTTATTTTGGGCCATTTTCAACAATCAAAAACTGCAAACAAGCACAAAGTTGACTCTGATACCAAATGAAGGATCTGAATAAAAGGAATTATGTGCTCACAAGAGTCACACCCAGGAAAAAATGCAAACCCTGATTAAACTTCTTAACAAAAATGACAAAATAAATAAAACTGAATATCAATAAAAAAACTACAGCAATAGACCTCACACTCGGGAAAAACTACTTTGTTTCTTAATACTACTATCTATGCTTTATTTTTGAAAGAAAAGAGATAAAGAGTACCTCTGTTACAACTGTAAATCAAAGAGGGAAACAGAGCATCCTCTGTTCCAAAAAACACCAAAGAAATATCTCTCTAATAGTTAACTAAGAGTCTTTCTCTATCACAACATTCATTCACGAAAACATTTAAATATATGAACTAAAATACTAATGCAATGAATAGGAAAAAAAACGAGGCAGTGATTGATCAACACATGGAAGCTATGGTTACATAGCTGGAACATCTGAGATAACTGAATGTCGAAAAATTAGACATCACATTATTCAAATCCTGAAACTTGCCATCAAGGGGGAGATTGAAAAACATAATGCCTGAGTTTTCGACATTCAGTTATCTTAGTTGTTCCAAATGTGTAACCGTAGATGCCATGTGTTTATCAATAACTGCCACGTTTCTTTTCAAATCTGTTGCATTAGTATTCCAGTTCAAATAATTAAATATCAGGTTGATTTCCATCAAACAAAGTTTTTTCGTGAATGAATGTTGTGATAGAGAAAGACTCTTAGTTGACTATTAGAGAGATCTTTCTTTGGCATTGAATAGAGGATGCTTTGTTTCCCTCTTTTATTTTTAGTTCTAACAGAGGTACTTTGTATCTCTTTTCTTTCAGAAATAAAGCATAGACAGTAGTATTCATAAGCATAGTAGTTTTTCCTCGAGTGTGAGGTCTACTACTGTAGTTCTTTTATTGATATTCAATTTTCTGTATTCTGTCATTTTTTGTTAAGAAGTTTAATCAGGGTCTGCATTTTTTCCTGGGTGTGAATCTTGTGAGCACATAATTCCTTTTATTCAGATCCTTCATTTGGTATTAGAGAAAGTTTGTTGTTGTTTGGAGCTAGAAGAAGGAGACAATTGCCCAAAATAACAATTCAGTCCAGTACCAAATTCCTCTTTTTTGTGGGGAAAGTTATGAGTATTGGAGTGTGAAGATGAGAACTTTGATCATCTCACAAGATTTATGGATTCTTGTTTCTGCAGGGTACACAGAGCCAATTTTTGATCATAAGATAGAATTGAAGGAGAATAGGAAAAAGGATGCTAAGGCTCTATTTCTTCTTCAAACAAGAGTTGATATCTCTGTGTTTCCAAAAATTGCAGAATGTGGAATTTCCCGAACGAAAACTTTGGAAAAATATTATAAAGGTTTTTTCAAGGTAAAGGTTGTTAAACTCTAGATGTTGAGATGAGATTTTGAGTCTCTATCTATGAAAGAAAGTGAACATGTTGAATTTTTTATCACTATAGTTCAGAATATTGTAAATGTTATTCATGCTCATGGTGAAATACTTGAAGATAGGAAGATTGTTGAAAAGGTTTTAAGAAGTCTTCCCAAAAAGTTTGATCCAATTACTATTACTATAGAAGAGTCAAGGGATTTATCTCAGCTAACCCTTACTGATTTATTTGGTAGTCTTCAAGTACATGAAGACAGGTTGAAAAAGAATGAGGAACCTTCTGATCATTCTTTTCAAAGTAAGTTGAAAGTTGATGAAAAGAAGAAACAACTTTCAACTTCCATGACTGAAGCTTCTACTCATTTTTTTAGAGGAGGTAGAGGTCGTGGAAGAGGTAGAGGAAGAGGTGGTTGAGGTAGAGGAAGAAGCAACAACTCTGACAAAGGCATTTTTCATTGCAGCTACTGTAATAAAGATGGTCACCTTGAAAGTTATTTCTTTAAGAAGAAGAGAGACACCTCTCAAACAAATTTTAGCAAGGAAGAAGGTGAAATCTCTTCAACTTTGTTTCTTACAAATAATTTCCTTGAAGCTAAAGATGATTTTACATGGTATTTAGATAGTGGTTGTTCAAATTATATGACTGGAAACAAAAATTTGTTTATAAAT
Organism: Picea sitchensis; assembly: GCA_010110895.2. Lineage (NCBI taxonomy): Eukaryota > Viridiplantae > Streptophyta > Pinopsida > Pinales > Pinaceae > Picea > Picea sitchensis. The sequence goes on along the minus strand of SNQJ01S0008395.1, from coordinate 25,928 downwards.
TTAGATGAGAGTGTGAAGGGAAAATTAAATTTTGGTAATGATAATGAAGCAGATATAATGGGTAAAGGTTGTTGACAAAGTGTCCTCAGACACGTAATTTTATTAATAAGGAAAAAGTGATTACAATCTAAAATTCATAATCTACTCCTTAACCTCACTCGAAGAAGGAGCTAGTTTATATAGCTTAACTCTAAACTAAAAACTGGGAGAACAACCAATCACATAATCAGATGAGTATGATAGGTGTCCTTTACATAGAAGCTAAGTGTCCTTATCCTAACAAACTAGAATAAATTAATTTCTAAAAACATTTTATACTAGAAAATACTTAGACTATAGAACTTTTATGAGGCTAACAATCCCGCCTTTAATTAAAAAGTTTATTCTTACAAAGACCAAGTTCATCTCTGAACTTAGTGAACTTTATTCTACCAAGAGGTTTGGTAAAAATATCTTAAGTTTGATCTTCACACGGATAGAACTGAGGCTTGATGATGTCTTTGATGATGAGCGATATGATGAAGTGGTACTTGGTGTCGACATGTTTATTCTTTGAATGAAATACTGGATTCTTGGCCATCTTTATTGTTGACTAACTATCGATCAATAAAGTAGTTGGTGATTTCTGAGTTTCACCAAGATCCTGTAAAATTCTACATATCCATACAATCTCACATGTTATTTCCCAAGATGACATGTACTCTGCCTCTGCTGAAGAATTGGCAATTGTTGTCTGCTTTTTACAATTCAAAGATATTGTTGCTGAACCCATATTCATTAAATAACCTGAAGTGGATGTTCTATCATCAATTTCACCTGCAAAATCAGCATCTGAATATCCAACAAGTGTAAAATTTTTGTTCCTTTTGTAGAGAAGACCAAAGTCTTTTGTACCTTGAATGTATCTTAGTACCCTTTTCGTTGAATTCCAGTGACTTTCCCTTGGTTCCTACATAAACCTTGAAATTATACTGACTGAATATGAAAAATTTGGTCGAGTATTTGTCAAATAAATGAGACTTCCAACCAATTTCCTGTACTTTTTACTGTTTACCAATTCCCCCCCTTCAAATTTTGAAAGTTTCAATTTTTGCTCCATGGGGATAAGAGAAGGTTTACAATATTCCATGCCAAATTTCTTTAACAATTCATTGGCATACTTAGTTTTACTAAGGAATATTTGGTTAGGATGTTGAGAAACTTCAACTCCAAGATAATAATGAAGTGCCCCTAAATCAGTCATTTTGAAACCTGCTTTAAATTCTTCCTTAACTTGTTTGATGTGAGCTTCATTATTTCCTGTTATGATTAAGTCATCAACATAGAGTACAAGTATCACCATGTGCTTATCTTGCATTTGAAAATACAATGTATCATCTGATTCACTTCGTTGAAAACCCACCTTTTGTAGGTACCCATCCATTTTTGCATACCAAGCTCGAGGAGCTTGTTTCAAACCATATAAATCCTTCACAAGTTTGCAAACTTTATGTTCTTGTCCTTTTTCTCAAAACCTTGTGGTTGAGTCATGAAATATCTTCCTTTAGATCACCATTCAGGAAGGCACTTTTGACATCCATTTGATGTAATTTCTAACCATTATGTGCAGCCAAATTGGTAACCATTATGATAGTGTTCCATTTAGACGTGGGTGAAAAAGTTTCTTCATAATCAATTCCTTCCTGTTGAGAAAAACCTTTTGCAACAAGTCTTGCTTTGTACTTGTCAATTTTACCATTGGGCTTGTACTTTACTCGATAAACCCATTTACAACCAATGGGCTTAACATCTTGTGAACAATCAACTAAGTTCCAAGTCCCATTTGCAAGTACTGAATCATATTCATTAATCATTGCTTCCTACCATTATTTATGTTCAACTACTTCAACAAAAGAAGTAGGTTCAATGGAAGCATGAGGAAAATTAGCTTATGCTCTTGAAGATCCCCTAGTTCATGTTTTGTTCATTTCATCTGAATGAACATCTTTGAGAAGTTGTTCGACCCACTTTGGCTTCTTTTGTTGAGGGGATTGAGGATCTGAATCACCATTATTGTTGAAAAGAGGATTTTCAAAAAATGAGGCTCTTCTTTCATCTGAAATATCTAAGGTTGGAGAAGATACTTTTGAAGATTCAGTATCAGAAGAATATTTTGTCGATTCATTATCAGATGAATCAGAAGAACTTTTTGATAAAGAGATGTCTTCTGGAGTAACCAAGTCCTTTTCAAACTAGAATGCTTGCTTTGACTTGTTGAATTTACCTTTACCCTTAGTGTTTTTCTTGTCTAAACGACTAAGGAGATGGTTAATCTCATATACTCTGTTACTTTTAGTTTCATAAAAAATTACATCTCTATTGACAATGAATTTTCCATCTGAAAGCAATCTATACCCTTTCTTTTCATCAGAGTATCCAATGAAGGTACACTTCATACTCTGGTTTTCTAATTTAGTTCTCTTTTCCTTAGGAACTAAAGCATAACATGTTGAGCCAAAAACCCTAAGATGATTTACCTTGGGTTTAAAACCGTACCAAGCTTCATAAGGTGTTTTTCCATCTAAAGCTGATGTAGGTGATCGATTTCTAAGATAAACTGTAGTATGGAATTCTTCAACCCAATATTTTGTGCTCAACCCTTTAAACTGCATCATAGATCTTGTCATGCCCATGAGAGTTCTGTTCATCCTTTCAGTAACTCCATTCTGCTGTGGAATATAGGAATTTGTCAGTTGCCTCTTTATTCCATTGTTTCAAAAATAATCATAGAATTCAGTTGAAGTGAATTCACCTCCATTATCAGTTCTCAAAGAAGCAACCTTTTCTCTAGTTTCATTTTCAACCATGTGCTGAAAATTTACAAACTTTTCAAAAGATTCAGACTTTTCCTTTAAAAATTATACCCATGTCATTCTAGTGTGGTCATCAATGAACAATATAAAGTATTGACATCCACTGAAAGAAGATTCCATTGGACCACATATATCACTAAGAATCAACTCCAAATATTTTGTTGCTCGCCATGAGCTGGTTGGAAAAGCTTCTCGCTTTTGCTTGCCTAAAATACAAGCTTCACACTTGGAATTTTCTTTCTTGAAAGTTGGTAAACCCTTCACCAAATGTTGGGACTTAAGTTTCAAGAAACTTTCAAAGTTTAAGTGACCAAATAAAAAATGCCATAATCTGAATGAAGACATTTCAGAATTCCCTGTTGTTGCAACCTCTTCGTTTCCTTGGATGACTTTCCCATTCATTCTTAGTAACTTCCCATCTTCATATCCAATCATTATTGTTTTCAAGTTATCCTTCACTAACATAATCTTCACCAAACCATATTGCATGACAATTTGATGTCCAACTTCTCTGATTGTGACTAAGTTTAACATTTTTTTCTTAAAATATGGTACATACCAAACATTTGAAATCCATTTTTCACCAATTCCAGGGAGAAAAACTTTCATTGAACCTTTTCCTTGAGGTATATGAGTTGTATCATTAGATAAATAAATGGGATTTAGTTGAACATCTTTATAATTCCAAAAATAGTCTCTGCGATAAGTCATATGTTGAGTATCCCCTGTGTCCAATATCCAATCATTTTCAAATGAATCTACATGTTGAACTGTTGAAAAAACATATTCATATTCATCATCCTAATAATCTTGATATTCTTCATATTGCGCTAATTATTGAGAGTTTGAATTTGATGTCTCCTTGAACTTTGGCAATTGGTCATTTCCGGTAAGACAATTTGATGCATAATGGCCCATCTACACATCTTACTTGACTAAAATTTCTACCTCTTCCTGACTTTGCATTACTATTGTGATTATTACTTTAGAAATTTTATTGATGAAAATTGTTACGACCTCTACCTTGACCATGACCTCTGCCACGGCCTCGATTAGAAGACTGATTCTGAAAATTTTTAAAATTTGATTTTCCTCTTCCTTTAGAACTTTAAGCTTTAGTGTAAAGAAGATCTTCTCCTGATTGTTTTTGTTTTCCAAAGGATTTACTATGGTGAGCCAACAATTCACTAAGTGAATCAAAAGTTATAGTTGATAACTTATCAGTTATTTGCAAAGTCTCAAGAAAATTCTTATAAGATGGAGGCAAGCCATTTATTACAATGGAGACTAGAAAACTATCTTCAAGTTTAGAAAAACCGCCTTTGATGATTTCCATATGAATGTTCTTAATCCTTGAAATGTATTCTAATACATCACCATTGTCTGCTAATCTTTGTTTAAGCAATTTCATTTGTAGATCAACTCTTTGAGATTCAAAAGGAGTATCAAACAACTTCTTTAACAGATTCCAAGCAGACCATGCATCTTTGGAACTCTCAATATGAACAAACATTTGTTCAGTTACAAAAGAATGTAGCAAAGAAAGTGCTTTTTCATCTTTCAAATTCCATTTGGCTAAAGAAGTAGCATCAGTGGGCTTAGTTGGAGCTGTATCACCATCACATATATCATGCCATAATTCATTATAGATCAAAGTGTTATGCATGTGCCGACTCCAAGTTTTGTAATTCTTGGGTCCATCTAACTTATCTGATTTCGTGAATAGGTTGATTAATTTAGACATGATATAGATTTCCTTATTGCAAGAATTACAAGTTAATGATCACACCACCACACTGAATAATCGTCAAAAAACTAAAAGAGAGACACAAGGCACCAGAAAGAAAGAGTACACAGTCCACACAAAAATAACACTTTTAAGGGCTTGGCCTTGACCCTTTAAAAGTCTCGTTGGAAAATAAGTTTTAGAGAGTATTTCACTAGACTCTTCTCAACTTCTGAGCTTCAAGATTACAATCAAAACTTTCAAAATTTGTCCTTTTTACAAGACTTATAGTCCACTTTAAACAAATGAAAGGCTTCTCATAGAAAAAAGTGTTCTAAAAAACACAACATACCTTTGCAAAAAATGAAAGGTTACAAATAGCAAAAAAAAATGCTCTCAAAAACACAAAATACTTTTGCAAAAAATGATATCTTCACATATCATTTCACTTTAAACAAATGAAAGGTTGTATTTACTTAAATGAAAGGCTGATATCTTTACCATGCCATAAACAAATTCATAGTCACTAGAGGAGGCGAGAAGTTGGTTCTTTCATTTCTTCAAGGAAGTCGATCTCTCCAAATATGGATTCTCTGGTGTGTGCACTTGCGAGTCTGTAGCTATTCTTCCTTCCCGGGGTTTTGGGATTATATCAAATTCTATGGTGCCATTGACTGGTGATCATGAATTCCAGGTATCCATATCGTGAAAAATTCGACTAGCATTGCTGAAATCTTCTCTACCCTTTAAAACTTTGCAGGGTTCGAAGGAGTGTTGGATAATCAAATGTGCCTATATCGATCTGCCCAAAACGAGATTCATTGATGCATCCTCTGCCCAAAACGAGATTCATTGATGCATCCTCTGCCCAAAAAGGGTTTCTCTGGTGCGTCCTCTTCCCAAAACAGGTTTCTCTAGTGCGTCCTTTGCCCAGATCGGAATTCACTAGTGCGTCCTCTGCCTAGATCGATCTGCCCAACTACTAAATCCAATTTGAAATAAATAGCATTATAAATATGTTGCCACCGCCTGTCAAGAACCCATGTTTGCATGCGTCGAGATACCAACCCCCTAACTACCAAATCTCATGCAATTGAATGAGAATAACTTCTACACCATGTAGAAAAATAGATTTCAAGCCCCTCTACCTTCCTCTGAACACGAGAATTATTTGGTAGCAGCAAATTTCATTTACCCTTCTTGGTTGCAACTTTAGTGATCTTGGCACCAATGGGATGTTTTTTTTCTCAGAAGCCTTGATGACTCCAACAACAGTTTGACGCATATCTTTCACAGCAAAATGACCCAACGGAGGATACTCAGAGAATGTCTACACCCAATTAGAAGACTTGTTTGTAAATTATCAGAGGAGAGATGGCACAGGTACAAAGAGCAATAAAAAAAATTGTTTGTTCATAGATCTGCTGGAGAGCACAAACGTTGGAGAGCATTGATGGAGGGCGCGATTCAAAAGGTGTGATCTAATGTGCGATGTGTGTGCAAATTTACTTCGATTCGTGGGTGTGTGCACTAGTTTCCAAAGAATACATGAAACTCAAAGACCAGTGCAGATTGCTTTATGTTACATCTGCATGTCTAGTTTCTCAAACCCAAAAATATATTTGAATATAGTAATTCTACAACAACTTTTGAAATTTCACTACATTCATATGAGGATGGCAGATGCTAGATTTTAAAGATCTGATCAAACTTGCACCTCTATGACTTAATTTCCAAATTTATATAGATCTGAAACAATTTTCACAAATGAGCCCCTTTTTAATAAAGAGACAATGGATCTATAATCTATGAAATGGTAGATGTTTACAGTTCTTACAAAAAATAAAGATTCAATCAATTATTTGAATAACAATTGATTGTTTTAATAACAATTTCCTTATTAGAAACAACAACAGTTTACCTCAGTACTGTTGCTATTGAATTTGAAGAGATACAGGTTGATGTTGTGGATACTTCCTTGCTTCCTCAATCCATCACCAATCCTTCCATCACCATTACATCATGGCTCTGATACCATGTTGACAAAGTGTCCTCAGACACGTAATTTTATTAATAAGGAAAAAGTGATTACAATCTGAAATTTATAATCTACTCCTTAACCTCACTTGAAGAAGGAGCTAGTTTCTATAGCTTAAATCTAAACTAAAAACTAGGAGAACAACCAATCACATGAGTATGATAGGTGTCCTTTACATAGAACTTAGGTGTCCTTATCCTAACAAACTAGAATAAATTAATTTCTAAAAACATTTTATATTAGAAAATACTTAGACTATAGAACTTTAGGATTATGAGGCTAACAAAGGTACCCTTGCCATAAAAGTCAATAATGGAGGTGTTATGTATCTATAAGATACTTTTTTTGTTCTAGGTTTAAGGTGCAAGACTATTTTTGAAGGAAGGTTTTGTAGGATTTTTAATAATACTACCCTAGTTGTTGAAGTTCCTATGACAAAAAATAGGATGTTTTTGATGAGAATGGAATCAAATGTAACTTGTTTGAAGGACTTAGTTGATGTGTCTTATCTTTGGCAGATAAGGTTAGGACACCTTAATTTTGGATCTCTTTCTATGCTGCAAAAGAAGAATTTAGTAAGAGGTTTATCCTCTCTCACAAATCCTGGTAACAAGTTATGTGAAGGTTATGTAATAGGGAAGAAACACAGAGATAGCTTTCCTTTTCATCAATTTAGAGCAACAGAGCCTTTGGATTTAGTACATGCAGATATTTGTGGCCCAATGCAAACTTTGTCCTTTGCAGAAAACAAATATTTCCTTCTTTTTGTCGATGACTTTTTAAGAATGTCCTAGGTTTATTTTCTAAGTGAGAAGTCTCAAGCTTTTAGCTTTTTCAAAAATTTAAAGCACGTGTTGAGAAGGAATCATGGTTCTATTTGAAAGCTTTAAGAATTGATAGAGGAGGATAGTTCACCTCCAATGATTTTAAAGATTTTTGCAGCTCACATGGCATCAAAAAGGAGTTAACTACATCTTATACTCCTCAACAAAATGGTACAACGGAAAGGAGAAACAAAACAATTGTAGAGATGGCTAGATGTATGTTAAAACAAATGTATTTTCCAAACCTATATTGGGCAGATGCAGTGCATTAAACAATATATATTCTCGATAGAAGTCCTACAAAAATGGTAAAATACTCTACTCCTTATGAAGCTTGGTTTTGTAGAAATCCAATTGTTTCTCATTTGAATTTTTTTGGGTGTACATGCTATGTTCATATTCCTTCTTAACTAAGACAAAAGCTTGATGGAAAGTCTGTAAAATGTATTTTTATTGGATACTTAGATGAAATTAAGGCTTATAGGTGTTATGATCCTCTTACTGATAAGCTTTATGTAAGTAGAGATGTGATATTTGATGAAGGGGGAGTTTATTTTAAGGATGAAAGTGAAGATAAATTGGTTACTCCACATGGTGATAATTTAATCCTTGATGATAATGATTCATCAAAGCATCCATCTACAGTGACAATTCCAGGTTCATATACAAGAGGCTCTCCATCAAAGGCATCTTCATCTAGTTCATCACAAATTCTCAGGTTGATACACAAGCAACATCTCCATCTAGTTCTCCTAGAAAAACCAGAAGTTTGAAGGAAATTTATGAGACATCAAGGTATGCTAATGATCAGTTTTCTCTTGTTTCTTCTGCAAATGTTGAGCTTGTCAATTTTAAATAAGCTTGTTTTGTTGAGCCATGGGTGCAAGCAATGGAGGATGAAATGTCTCAAATAAAGAAAAGTGACACATGGGAGTTAGTTAAACTCCCTCATGGAAAATCTTCCATTGGAGTAAAGTGGATTTACAAACTGAAATTTAATATGGATGGAAGCATTTCAAAACACAAGGTACATTTAGTTGCGAAGGAGTATGCGCAACAAGAAGGCATCGACTATGAAGAGACATTTTCTCCTATAGCAAGAATGGAAACTATAATAACCTTTCTTTCCATAGCATCTCAGTTAAAACTAATAGTTTATTAAATGGATGTTAAATCTGCTTTCTTAAATGGATATTTAAAGGAAGAAGTTTATGTTGAACAACCTCAAGGTTTTATTGTTGAAGGTAAAGAAGATAAGGTGTATAGGCTTAAGAAGGCACTTTATGGTCTTAAACAAACTCCTAGAGCTTGGTACTCTAAGATTGATAAATACCTTCATGATCATGGTTTTGTTAACTGTTCTTTTGAAAGTACAGTCTACAAAAAGGTCATTGGATCATATTTTATTATTCTTTACTTGTATGTAGATGAATTAATATTTATGGGCACCTCAATATCACTTGTGAATGAGTTTAAAGAAGAAACAAAATCAGAATTTGAGATGTGTGATTTAGGAGAAATTCAATATTTTTTGGGCATGCAAATCAGACAAACAGTTGAAGGTATATCTATTTGCCAAACCAAATATTTTGAAGACATGTTGAGGAGGTTTAACATGCAGAATTGTAAAGCTGTGAGTACTCCTCTTGTTGTTGGGAGAAAAATGATGAAAGAAGATGAATCTTCTTTATGTGATGCCACTCTCTATAGATCCATGGTTGGCAGATTAATGTATTTGACCACTACTAGACCAGAAATTATGTTTTTTGTAAGTCTGGTTTGTAGGTTCATGAATCAACCTCATGAGTCTCATTGGAAAGCAACTAAAAGGATACTCAGATATGTAAGTGGTACCAAGTTTTTTGGATTGTTTTATAATGATACTAATAATTTCAATGTTGTAGCATACATAGATGCAGATTGGGCGGGTAGCTTGGATGATCGCAAAAGTAATTACTTGGATATGCTTTTCTTTTTGGTTGAAATCTTGTTTCCTGGAGTAGCAAAAAGAAACCCACAGTTTCTCTTTCTACAGCCGAAGCAGAGTAAATTGCAACATCATCTACAAGCACTCAAGTAATTTGGATGGCAAGATTGTTAGAAGAATTGGGCATGGAAATTCATAAACCTATTAAAGTTTATTGTGACAATCAAAGCACAATCTCTATGACAAAGAATCTAGTTTTCCATAACAGGAGTAAACACATTGACATTCGCCATCACTTCATTAGAGAGCTTGTCCAATAAGATTTTCTCTTTTTTTAATTTTGTAAATCTGAAGATCAACTTGCAGACATTTTTACAAAGGCTCTTCCAAAGGATCGATTGTAGAAACTTAGATCATAGTTGGGAATCCTCAAACTTGACATCAAGGGGGAGATTGAAAAACGTGATGCCTGAGTTTTCGACATTCAGTTATCTCAGTTGTTCCAGTTGTGTAACTGTAGCTGCCATGTGTTGATCAATCACTTCCACGTTTGCATTAGTATTTCAGTTCAACTATTTAAATGTCAGGTTGATTTCCATCAAACAGATTTTTTTCGTGAATGAATGTTGTGATAGAGAAAGACTCTTAGTTGATTGTTAGAGATATATTTTTTTGGCATTTTGTGGAATAGAGGATGCTCTGCTTCCCTCTTTGATTTACAGTTGTAATAGAGTTACTTTGTATCTCTTTTATTTAAGAAATAAAGCATAGACAATGGTATTCAAAAACAAAGTAGTTTTTCCTGAGTGGTCTATTCCTGTAGTTTTTTTATTGATATTCAATTTTCTATATTCTGTCATTTTTTGTTAAGAAGTTTAAGCAGGGTCTGCATTTTTTCCTGGGTGTGACTCTTGTGAGCACATAATTCCTTTTATTCATATCCTTCATGTGATACATGAGAAATGACTTCAAAAATGTCAAGAGAAACCTTAGTAGCATCCATCCCTTATTAAAGAGAGAGTTGCCATGAGCCTTGGTGCTGAGCAACCATCCGATGGTAAGCCTGTCCAAATAAGGAGAGTGAGGGAGAGCCAAAATATGTTTGGCAGAAGCTATGTGCTTCAGCTCCCGAGTGTTGAGTTATGAAGGTGTGAATGGGACAAACATGTTTCATAATTTAATATTCTCTCAATGACACCTGTTGGATAGGAAAAAGTACTCGGTACATGTTGTGGGGTTTTATGTTCCTAATACAAAGTGTAGCCCACGCAACACTTAGATTTCAAGTTCTTGATAGACATGGATTTAGATGCCAATTGTTGTTATTACCATTAAACCCATTTCAACCAGAATGAAGAATATACACACCATCGATTGACCTTTGGTCGAGCTAGAGCTACTGAGGCAGGAGCATTAGCTCACTACTTTATACTCTTTGTACAATAGATAGAGAAAGCAGTTTGGAACCAGATTCAACAGTTGTGGATCAATCCTTATATAAATCTATCCTTCCCTGGGTGGTTGAACTTGGGTCGTAGAACTAGGCTTCACTTATCAGGCACAATGCATGCAATGCACCCAAACAAGTGAACCTGGTGAACGAAATGGATTTGGTTTGGGTTCATTCATAATTTTAAAGGTTGAGGTCTTACCATGGGTTGCTTCTTAGGGTTATCTTAGCAACTTGATTATGGATGGTAGTTATGGGCAATAAATCCAAGTTTAGGCTACCTCGGGGCATGGCACACCAGCTCAATGGAATTTTTAGATCCTCTAGTAGATTTGGTGATTTATTATGTAGATTCATAACCAAGTAGTGAGCCATCAGATATGCACGTACGGACCTTGGTAGATCTATGTATGATCTTCCAGTGCTACACTGCACAGAAGATCTACGGGCATATTAGGAGTCACGCCATTAACATTAAATAAAAACCCATCAAAGAAGGAAGAAATCTAATTTAGTGATAAATTAGCAACATACGTTCCAGGCAGGTCCTGGTACAATGTTGTTAATTTTTTTGTTAATTTGAGTATAAATATTATTTGTAATAACTTATGTTTCTCCGCGAGCTATCAACTTATACATGTTTTTCTCAAAAAACAAAAAATAAGGTCATCTTTTTGTGGTTACTTTTAAGAAAAATATTATTTTTAAGAACTTATGTTTGACCTTTGTGAGGTATCAACTTATACATGTTTTTTTCTAAAAACAAATTAAGGATCTTTTTTTATACATGTTTTTTTTCAACAACAAAAAAAACAAGGTCATATTTGTTTTTGGTTACTTTGAGGAAAAATATTATTTTTAAGAACGTATGTTTCACCTTTGTGAGGTATCAACTTATACATGTTTTTTTCTAAAAAATTAAGGATCTTAAAAAAAAAACAATTGTGCATGGCAGCCTAGTCCCTGCATGGTTGGAATGGGAATAAATGCACACGTATGGAGGGATTGTGGGAGAATGAGATTCTCGAAGTACCAGAGACACATGGAAATTGTCGCAGACACGTGGCAAGCAGCAGGCAGGATAGGTGGTATCCATGTAGAAAAGAGCACGTGGCACTCTGCGACATGTCAGCCATAAGACGTCATGCTGCTACATGACTACAAGAGAATGTCACTCCGAGAGTTTTCCTTAAAAAAAAAACGCAGTTCCCCCGAAGCCCAGAGCCCTGAAGAGTCGGAGTCCCGAGTTCCCAAATTAGTTAATGATAATATTATATTAATATCGGGTCAACAAGTAATTAGCGAGAAAGTCACTTTGTGAGAAATTTGTTCCATCGCTAAATATGGCCAAGGGAGTTATAAAATTGGTAGGTTGGTAAAACTTTAACAAGGACGCTAAAGTGCCAGGGATGCCTAGATCGCACATTGAAAACTGATCGATGGCTCACATTCATTTCGGAAAGAGAAAGCGCCAGAGCGTTAATCTCCTAGAGGAATTCTGGCATTGAAACCATTTAGTTTTTGAAATTATTCTCATTCTAATTATATTGTGTTTTACATAATCCATCTTACTTTTATTTTCTTAATAAGATTTTGTAATTTTTCCTATTACCAATAGTGCAACAGATAGCTACTAAAAATCACATCACTTGTAACTTGATATATTGTTGGAGTCAGACATGCCATCTTGAAAATTTTTGTTCCTACGTTGTAGATTTTATCACCTTAATGTATTTATGAAATTCATTTATAATGATCTTTGTATACTTCCAACTCACTTTCATCCCAATATTTAGAGTTAACTTCAATTTCCATAGTCAATTCTTTAATTTTTCCCATGGACAAAGTAAGCAACATCCATTTCATTATATTAAATAGATCATCTAGCTTGTCTGTCTCTATATGTATTAGGATAAATAAAATTATATGTGGTGGAAAAAAAAACCATATAATTTTTTTGAAAATGTGTTTAGTGTCGAAGATTCTTTGATCTTCTTGTGTGACCTCTGTGTTTGCTAGTTTTTTCTATATATTAACACACACCTAACATGATTTTTTATTTTCACGAGTTTTCAGGTCATTGAAGTTAATTTAAACTGTGTGAAAAGAAGGTGTCGAGATAGAGGAAGATGCCCTTTTCCTGAAACTTTTGTCCGTGAGCACCAAGCCCACTTTGCAAAGGTTGATTTGCAATTTCTCTCCAGGAAGAGGGCATCTTTGTAACATGTGTATCCAGTTGATTGTTTTTTGGCAATGATAAAAAAAATTGAACATTTTTATTTCTGCGGATATTCTTGCAGATGTATTTACAAGTCTGTTGACCCTTGAATTTGTTAGGACCAAAACAACAACCTAACAAGGATGTCAATCCTACTGTGTTTTTATATATGTGGTACTCCTCTTTAAGTTTTTCCTGGGGCGTGTATAGTTCAAATGTGGAACTTAGAGAAAGTTCATCATAATGACTTAAAGCAATACAAAACGATAGAGAATATTTTTTTTGTTTTTTGAAATAATGGTTCCTGGAAAGTAGGACCATGAATCACACACATTAAACATTCAAATTAAATAAACATAGTTTCCCGACATCTAGCATAGTTTAAGATAAATATTTTTGAGCACATAAAAATAAAAGAAGATGATCAACATGCATAAAGAGAACTAACTTTTCATTCCGAAAATAGGGTTACAAGGCACCGTCGAGATTGTTCCCGAAATAGTTTTCTTTGAAATTTCTCAAAAAATAATAATGTTTGTTACATATTCCTTGAAATTTAAATCCATTTGTCATATACACTGGGATTGGGGCTCCCGCGGACCATAAAAGAAATAAATACAAGAAATAGGATTGTAGAAAGAAGAAGTGGGTGATGCTAGACAACAAGATTGGAAAAGAAGAAATTGGAAGTTATCAGTCTTTGGTTAGACATTTCTATTTAAAGAGATGGAATAACTGGATTGATAAAGAAAGAAGGATGTGATCAGTATAGACTTACTATGATGGTATCTCTCTTCCCCTTTTCTATTTGTTTGCTGATGCCTTTTTATTTCTCTCGTCGACGGTTACTGGAATCGTGCCAACCGCTTGTTGCCCTTCATCGGTGAGCTTGTCGATTGCCCTTTGGATACATTATTCAATGCAGCTTCCCATGGGGGGCACATTGATTTCATTCCGAATTTTTATGGTGAAAGGATTGCTTTCTAATTCCCTTAGATCGTGAAAGATTACGCAAAGCCTATTCAATTTCTTGATTTTTTACCAAATAGTTCACTAGACAGTTGTCCACGTCATCCTCATCATATTCAAGGATGTCGTAAAAATTTTCTAAATAAAACCACTTAAAAATATCAACTTGTTCATCGAAGGCTTGCTTGGTTAAGAACAAGGAGTTGAGGATTAATTTGGGGTCTTGGACCTCATTGGAACTTCCGACTAAGTCTATTTCGGTCAATGTTCTGAATAATTCTTCTTTCTTTGATACAACTTGTTCACATGATAGGACAATGAGTTGTAGGTTCTTAACTTTCTCTTTCCAGTATGCATTTAATTGTTTGATCTGGTTTGGGGAGGGGAGATGTTTTTCTCTTCTTCTCATTTTTGTCATATTGGTGACTTTCATGCCAAAAGGAGCGACTGCGTCTAAATAGAAACGTTCTTCATTTTTTAAATCCGCCTGCAAATATTCCTAGAGGGCATGTGCCCTCATTCCAAAGGAAGTTATACTTTTTTATGTTTCCCAAGATTCATTAATTAGCTCCATTCTTTTCTTGATATTCTTCTCCACATAGCCTCTACATGATGTGAGGAGGTTAGAGGATCCTTTTAACTTGGTTGTAGGGGTGGCAGGAATGGTTATTGCAAAAGGACTAGCAAGAAATGGGATAGGAATCAATGCTTCCTCCAATTACTTGATTTGGTCCTTTAGTTTGGCATTCTTCGCCTCAAGGCCTCCAATGGAATCATCAAGAGCATCTCTGGTTTCTCGGTGAATTTGGGAGATTTTGGACGGCTGCATGTTCCTAAGGTTAATCTCTGAACGAGATTCCCCTTTCTTATTTCTTACATCTCTCTTTTCAATAATTAATTTTTTGGATTTGTTGTCAAAAACAACGCTCTGGAATACGAAGGATTCATCTTCGTCAAAAATCTCGGTATCAACTATTTCCATTAGGGGAATATGGTGAATCGTGTCCCCGGACTGATCACCATTGGGGAATACATTTTCGAGATCAGTCTCAAGTTCCATGTCTTCAAGGGACAAGACATGTATATCACTTTCAGTTCTGGGCTCTTCCGCTTCTTGCACAATGTTTTTTTCCTTGTTCCTCATGGGAAGCTTGTGAAAACTATCAATTTACCGGGAGGAGGGTTCTTATCTCCTCCTTCATTTGAAGAATTGTGGTTTGGTTTATTACTGGGGTGGGCAGTTGGAGAGATGCTCCGGGATGTCATACTCTTGGGAGTGGCAACTGGGGATTGAACACTCTTCTCACCGGGTATTTTTCCTTGTTGTTTTTACAATTCACGGGTTCTTTGCAATGTCTCTAGGTCACCAGCTTTAGGAGCAAGAGTGTTCTCGTCATTGTCTCTGTCTTTGTTTAGGAGTGTATGGATAAAAGAATTGTTGAAGCCAACTGCTAGTAAATGTTCTACAAAAATCCCATTAGGGTCGAACCCTCTCAATTTTTCAACATATCTTAGGTACAAGTTGTTGAAATGGCCTGCGAATTCGTCAATATTATTGATGTTCCTAAACAAGAAGTCCCCAACATTCCAAGGCAGAGGAATGAACTAATTGTTTCTCTTCTCATGAAAAAAATGCAACCAATAGTTGTATTACCTTGCTATTTCTGTAACAAACATTATGTCTGTAATGTGACATGGAAGGAAAAAAGGATTTTCCTTGGAGCCAAAAGTCATTATTACAATGTAATTATCCATTTTTTCAAGTGTCCCCTTCGTGTACAAAAACTTGGTTTCCTGGTCAAACATCTGGGGATCATCCTTTCTTAACAATAAATATTTGAAAATTGAGACAAAGTCATTAAAAACCTCGTAAAAACAATGGGAGGCCTTGTGCCTCCATAAGACATGGTACCAGAAGGTTACTGGATCGAATTCATAGTTTACCTTCTTGGACACGGACAGTTTTGGAAATGGACAACAATGCGTTATCGCGAAAACCAAGTAGGATGACATATAAAATTTATTCTCCTATTTGAATCATGACAATTGGGAACATATTTCAATGGAAATTAGCTTCCCCCAATAAAAAAATGGCTTGTTCCTTGACCGTGAAATACAAAATATAAAGAATCATGTTGGAAATGATTGTTGTGGATTCCTGTCTTGTTATCCTTGTAAACATCTAGACAATTTCCCGGAATGGATTTATAAATGAACTAACTTGCAACCTTGTGATATTTTCAGAAACTGTCATCAGTTCTTCCAGGAACTCAAGTAATAGGTCCAACCCATTATCATGCTTTTTTAGGAACTCCTTGAAGTCTTCTCTTCTGAAGGTCAATGTTGGCTCTGACAATCTCAACATCTTGGGGAAGACCTGAGGTGACAAAGAAACAAGAGAGTGATCCCGCATTGGAATAATTCTTTGTCTTGAAATATATCTCTCGGCGCGCCAAGAGACCACCTCCTTACAGTCAAAGACTTCAGGGACAAAACCTGCACGAACAATTCTAGAGGTCCAAATTACTTCGTTCTGGGTGGAAGGGGATGAGTAGTAAGAATATTCCCTAAACCATTGGAAGTTTTGGTCCTCACACCTGAAGATGTTCACTGTATCTCCATAGAACTGTTGTCGAGTTGCTGCCATAAATTGAAGAGAACGTCCGTTTGATCCAAGTGATGTTTGAAATGAACACTCAGAAGGGATAATATAAACCTCCGCAAATCTTGGTTTAATGTGTGTGAATGGGAGATCTCCTCGATCTTTTCATTCATTAATGACAATCTCTACAGTTCCTGCATGATGAGTTGTTAGCATTAAAGCTTACTAATTGCATACTTAGAAAGAAGTGTGAAGGTGGCGGGGACAATGAAGAGAGATTAAGGATTGGATATTTCATGAACCCACCAACCCGACGACCCGCGAAAGACATTCCATGATGTTTGAAATGAAAACTCGGAAGGGATAATACAAACCTCCACAAATATTGGTTTAATGCGTATTAATGGGAGATCTCCTCGAGCCTTTCGCTCATTAATGACAATCTTTATGGTTCCTGCATGATGAGTTGTTAGCATTAAAGCTTACTAATTGCATATTTAGAAAGAAGTGCGAAGGTGGCAGGAATGGGGAAGAGCGATTAAGAAATGGCTAAATATGGAAAGCAGTCGATCGGGCATCAAAATAGGGTCACAAGGGATACTCAGGAGAGGTGAGGGCTCGATGGTCAAATTGTATGTCTTAGAAATTTTGAATGCAAAATGTGTAACACGGAAGAGGGCATGATGGGGCAGTCTAGCGGTCAATTTGTATATCGTGGAACTCTGGATGTTGTTTGTAAGTCACAGAACAATGGAAGCGTAATATTGAGCCTGCCTATCTGGGAACCCGCAATCGAAAAAGTGGCTAAGTATGGAATGGGGAAGCGGTTGGTCGTACTTGTTTTCAATAATATATTGAAATTTGTAATGGATATCCCATTACCTGGAAAGATTATTTTTGCATGTTTTTGGACAAGTTGTGTAGGGATAGTCAGTGTGACTGTCTCCTTGAGCCTTTCGATCATTAATAACAATATTTACGGTTGTTGCATGATGAGTTGTTAGCATTAAAACTTACTAATTGCATACTTGGAAAGAAGTGTGAAGGTGGCAGGCACGGGGAACAACGATTAAGAATTGGAGATTTCGTGAACCCACCAACTCGACAATCCACAAAAGAGATTCCAAGAAATGGCCAAGTATGGAAAGTAGTCGGTCGGGCTTCAAAATAGGGTGACAAGGGATCCTCAGGAGATGTGAGGGCCCGACGGTCAAATTGTATGTCTTAGAACTTTTGAGTGCAAAATGTGTAACACGGAAGAGGGCATGATGGGGGAATCCAATGGTCAATTTGTATATCGCGGAACTTCGGGTGTTGTTTGTAGGTCACAGAACAATGGAAGTGCAATCCAGAGCCCGCCTTCCTAGGAACTCACCATCGAAAAAGTGGCTAAGTATGGAATGGGGAAGCGGTTAATCAGAGTCTTGATATAAAATCCTAAGGGGAAATGTGAACTCGTGAGTCCGTCAACCCGCACACTTAGACATTTTCAGAAAAATGACTTAGTAACTAGAAAGAGAAAGTAGAGGGGAAAAAGAAAGGGGAATTCGGTTAAGTATAGAAGAGGGAAAAGAAGGAGATAAAAGAGAGTGGGAAAATAGAAAAGGTGAGGGAAATTTTTAGAAGTGGGAATTGGTCTCAAACAAGCCCCATTGTTGCAAAATCATCATTTTCTAGTCCAATATTTTATCCACATACTCGTTTTGTATTGTGTTTGTATCATTAAAAAGGGTGTGAGAAAATGAAAATATAAACTATAACTTGATTTTTGGCTATAACTATGTATAGTTGATTTACAGGCGTTATTGATGTTTGGCTTTTGTAGATAACAATGGGTTAGCATACTTTTGCATTCTTATTGTGATAAGGCCTTAAAAAACCTAGAATAAGTAACATTTTTTTCCAATTCAATTCTCACACAAAAAAATTCTCTGATCCCATAATATTCATCTTTGTCGATCCGATGATAGGGAGATCGATTTGGTAGATTGGGCTATTGGTCATTTCAAGCGATTGGGGTGCATCAACTAATGATTTGATGAAGATTTTTTTTTATTGCAACCCGTGGGAGCAATTGTGTTTTTGATACATTGTTTAATGCCTTGAAATATTATTTTAAGTATTAAAATTCTTGCGATAGATTATTCATTGAATGGTTTGTTGTTTCCCTCTTTTTTTACCTCTATTATTTCACTTGTATGTCATTACTCTGCTACAAGCCAAGGAGAACCCTCATCTATATCATCTTGGCAATTTGACCATGCTTTTGTACTGGTGAAACAACCCTCTAACTCACCAACAAATTCAAAAGAACGACCATTCCAAACTTCTAGTGGTTTGGCTCTGCTCTTTAGCACTCAAGTGTAAACTTTAGGAGCAACAGTAACTATGAAGTCAGTTAAAGAGCTCTACAGGCTCTTCAAACAAAGAATACAGAAAGTGATTCATAGTTATACTTTCCAAGATGTGTTTGCATAAGAGAAGCATCGAAAAGCTACAGAGAAATCAATGGAGGGTTTTTGAAATAAACTTATTGTACTATAAACTTGATCGTAAGTATAACAACAACGAACTTGAATTTTAATTTTGTGGTTGATATCATAGCGCCATTTTATTTCAGCTAGCATATATCATTTTTTTTCAAAATATTTGCGAAGAAGAATTTTGGTAATTTCATTAATAAAGTAAAAGTGCTCAAATAGAGGCCAGGGGATGGACAACCAATAGTATGCTTCCTTCTCGAGTGAAGGAATCAAGGAAGCGAGAGAGAAATAAGAGATCGTTTTCTCAATAAGGTTCAGATGAGAACGAAACTTCTTGGGTAGGGCCCCAACTCCCGCATCGTGAATTAGTGTTGCTATGTTCTATCTACATTACAAATGAAATTGAATGTTGGTTTGAAACTGTGTGTGAAATTCATTTATGTTTTCGTAGAAGCCTCATGTGATCGACACAATGCATTACACATAATTGTTCCATGCTTAATATTTGATCAAATTACTTGAGTCAATACAATATTTAAGAATTAAGAGACTATCGAACCATGCAAACGAGAAGAGGCGTTAAATCCAACAAGGAAGCCCAAACCAACATTCCAAGACAATTTTTTAATAGTAAATCTATAAGAAAAATAGTGGGTAATATATATTTATCCATAGACATTGGATTGAGTTCTTTGCATCGAAGCATTGAACATACTTGTCATAAATACAGGTAGAGGAGTTACAAAAAAAAAACCTGCATACAATTATGTGTTGTTCATTTAGTGCAACAACATGAAGAAGGCATCGACAAGCTCTTGAAAATGCATACAAAACTGATTATCATGCTTTTTTAGGAACTCCTTGCAGTCTTCTCCTCTGAAGGTCAATGTTGGCTTCGACAATCTCAACATCTTGTGGAAGACCCGAGGTAACAAAGAAACAGGAGAGTGGTCCCGCAGTGGAATAATTATTTGGCTTGAAATATATCTCCAAATATCAGTTTAATTCGTATTAATGAGAGATCTCCTTGAGCCTTTCGCTCATTAATGACAATCTTTATGGTCCTTGCATGATGATCTTTTAGCATTAAAGCTTAATAATTTCATACCTAGAAATAAGTGCGAAGGTGGCGGGGACGACGAAGAGCGATTAAGGATTGGAGATTTCGTGAAACCAAAACCCCAATGACCCATGAAATGGCCAAGTATGGAAAGCGGTCGGTCAGACTTAAAAATAGGGTGACAAATTATACTCAAGAGACATGAGGGCCCGTTGGTCAAATTGTATGTCTCCAAACTTTTGACTGCAAAATGTGTAACACGAAACATGGAATGATGGCGGAGTTCGACGATCAATTTGTATATCACAGAACTCTGGGTGTTATTTGTAGGTCATGGAACAATGGACGTGCAATGTTGAACGCGCTTTCCCGGGAACTGATCGAAAAAGTGGCTAAGTATGGAATAGGGAAGTGGTCGGCCGAACTCGTGATATAAAAGCATGCGACATTTTTGGAAAAACGACTAAGTAACCAGAAAGGGAAAGTAGAGGAGAAAAAGAAAGGGGAATTTGGTTGTCAATTTGTATATCGGGGAACTTTGGGTGTTGTTTGTAGGGCGCGAAACAATGAAAGTGTAATCTTGAGCCCGCCTGGAAGGGAAATCCCGATCGCAAAAGTGGCTTAGTATGGAATTGAGAAGCGAACAATCAGACTCGTGATATAAAAACATGAGTGGAAATGTGAATGCATGAATCCGCCAACCCGCACACTTAGACATTTTCCAAAAATCGCCTAAGTAACCAAAAATGGAAAGTAGAGGGGAAAAAAAAACGGGAGGGCAATTTTCGGAAGCGGGAATTGGTCTTAACAAAGCCCCATGTTGGAAATATGGCTACAGCAGAGATGACGCAGATGATCAAGGTTGTCATTGATGGCAATCGATTGTGTATGGTGAACACAGATGCTGAATCTCAGATGTTGAAACGTAGATGTTGAAACACAAATGCTGAATCTCAGATGTTGAAACGTAGATGCTGAAACACAAATGCTGAATCACAGATGTTGAAACGTAGATGCTGAAACACAAATGCTGAATCACAGATGTTGAAACGTAGATGCTGAAACACAAATGCTGAATCATAGATGTTGAAACGTAGATGCTGAAACACAAATACTGAATCACAGATGCTGAAACGTAGATGCTAAAACGCATGCTGGAACACGAATGCTGGAACACGACTGTTGGAACACGACTGCTGAAACACGACTGCTGGAACACGAATGCTGGAACACGACTGCTGGAACACGACTGCTGGAACAGGACTGCTGAAACACGACTGCTGGAACACGACTGCTAGAACACAGATGCTGGAACACAGCGTTGCATGATAA
>SNQJ01S0008394.1:93797-108870 GCA_010110895.2 Picea sitchensis | reverse complement strand
CCTTCATTATAAGATCCTGGTTTATTAGAAGTTGTGATTTTGTTTTGGGTGGTGTGTGTTAATAGAGAAAGTGCAGAGTTCTAAGTTTGAGGTGGATAAATTCAACGACAATAATAGATTTGCGCTATGGAAGCTCAAGATGAGGGATTTTCTTGTGCAACAAGGATTACAAAAGGCCTTGGCTGGAAAACCAAATAAACCGACAAGCATGACAGACAAGGACTAGGAGGATCTGGATGCAAGAGCCCTTAGTACAATTCATTTTTGTCTAGCAAATGAGATATTGTTTAACATTGTTTAGTAGGAGACGAAAACAGGTTTGTGGACCAAACCGGAGAGTCTGTATATGACAAAGAACTTGTCAAACAAAATCTTCTTGAAGAGGCAATTGTACAGCCTGCGGATGAAAGAAGGTACAAAAATTGTCGATCACTTGAATGTTTTCAATAATCCTATTTGTCAATTAACTGTTATGGAAGTAAAGTTCGACGATGAAGACAAGGCAATTATGCTACTTTTTTCGTTGTCTGAGTCTTGGGATCATCTGGTCAAAACTATGTGGTTTAGCACAACAAATACCATTGATTATGACACTGTTGTGGGAGCTTTGTTGTCTGAGGAGATGAAGAGAAGATCCAGTAAGGAAACCTCAACAACAGAAGCAATGGTGGTCAAATTTAGATCTACAAAAGGAGGGAAAGATCAGAAAGGTACAACAAGGTCTAAGTCAAAATACAATAAGGGTAAGGCAAAATGTTGGTTTTATAGAAAATTTTGTCATATGAAGAAGGATTGTTGGAAAAGACAACAAGCATCCAAAGAGGACTCCACAATAAAAGCAAATTCAGGTACAGGTATGGTTGATGAAGTTTTGTTTGTCTGTTGTGTCTCACCACATGTGGTCGCATAGAAGGTGCAGGGCAGTGCTGGTTGAGTCATCGTGAAATAAAAAAAATAAAAATATGTTTATACTTTGGAGTTGTAGAAATTATTGATTGCATGTAAATGGGCATATGTCTGTAAGACTTGGATAGGCATACGTACCCCTAGTTTATCAGGTCACCTATGAAAAGTCTAGACATAGATTTAGATATATTGAATATGTGGGGGGGCATGTATGTTGGGTTATCCTTAACACGGTGAAATATTTAATGAGTTAAATTTGTTTTTAGGTCAAAATAGGTGGTTTTTCGGGTCCATGTTTTTTGGGTATCTCATGGTATTTTGTCCATGGATTGTATGTAATGAATCCTATAAAAGTCTTGGTGAACTCCATTTTATATGGGCCTGGAGGTAAGTAGTGAAGGCTTACTTGGCCGGCTTGGTCGGGCTTCATCAAATTTGCTTGAATGAAACGTTCAAGGTGGAGCAGTGTGTCCAGTTTAGGAAGGTGGGTTTGTAGAAATGTTGATGTGTTGATAGGTCAATAAAGTGTTTGAGAATATACGATTAAGGTAAGTTCATATTCATGGAACTTGGAAAGTATTGCAAGGAAGTTGGGATTGAATAGGCATATTCAGTAATGCCAAGTTGCAACAATAGTTGTGGAAAAAAACGATTGTGTTATCTGGTAACTCGGTCACCATCAACTACAAAAGACAGGAAGATTCAAGAAGAGGTATGAACAGGTCATCTCGTAATTACTCAAATGTGAAATTATTCGGTTGTGATGCTTGTGGTTTTTTATCATCTTTCTAAGTAAGAACCGAATCAAACAGATATATCTTTGATATGGTGATGATGTTAAGGGGTGAAGGCTGTGGGATCCTACTACCCACAGAATCATCATGGACAGAGATGAATTTCTTGATGAATATCCTTTTATAAGGAGATGTATATGGAACAACCAAACGGTTAGTTCAGAATCGCGACAAGAGATTTGTTTGCAAACTCAAAAATCATTGTATGGCCTGAAGCATGCTAGGCAAATGGTACAAGATGTTTGATTCCTTCATGGTGAGCCAAATTTTACAAGAAGTGAGTATAACCATTATGTTTATGGTATATTCCTTATCTTAGTGTTATATGTTATGCTTGTTGCAAGCACATGCATGGTTGAGATCAACAGGTTGGCTCAGTTGGTTAGGACGTTTGTTATGAAGGATCTGAGAGAAAAAAAATAAATCTTGGGAATGAAAATACACAGAGACAGGAAATATGGTAAGCTTGGTTATTACAACAAAAGTATGTGGTGAAGATATTCACGAAATTCAAGATGAATAATGTAAAACTAGTAAAATTTCTTTGGATTTCCATTGCAATTTCTCTTCAGGTTTATGTCCTAATTGATGAAGAAGAAAAGGGTTATATGTCTCGATTATTATATGCTAGTACATATTTTGATGATTGCGATGGAGAAATGGTCAGCATTTCACATGCAGTTGGTGGTATCAGTAGACACATGGAAAAACGAGGTGAAGAGCATGGAAATGGGTGCTTCAAACACAAAAGAACAAGTATCACCTACATTGATTGCATTGATTTGGTCTGAGGTTATGATTCATGAGATTTGGACAAGTGCATCAATCTATTAGACAGGTTACTGATGGAGACAAAATGGTCCATGCTGGAGTGGATCATACAGGCATGTTCACGTAACGGTATTGTCAGAGAAGTTGTAGAGCTATGATGGTGTTTGGCTTCTCTTGGCTTGCAGGAAAGGTGATGAATTCAAGGCATGATATATCAAGTAAATTGTTGTCAAGGTGGATATTGTTGGAAACATTCCAACGAATTTTCCCATGCGGTTACATGTAGATGCACATACACATGCACGTGCATGCAATCTACTTATGAATTGTTCATGTAACTATGTTATCTATTCGTGATCAGTCTGTGTAACTGAGTGATATATGTTATACATACAAGCATACCCATAGAGGTAGAACACAAGGTGAATGTGAGGACAATGTGAGTGCAAGCGAGTACATTGTGTGAGGAGAGAATGGTTGTATGTCTGGGTTGGCTACTGTAATTTTCCCTTGAATAGAAGAAGAACGATAATCATTGCCCATGGATTTTTACCGATTTGGGTTTCCACATAAATAACTGTGTCAATTATGTGTTTGTTGTTCTTGGTTTGATGCATGTTTAATCTAACTCATTTATACTTTGGTTTTGTGCTATGTTTTTCTTCCACTGCCCAACACCGTCAGATGCTTCCTTTTGTCGAAAAGATGGAGATTCCTCTACATTCAAATTCCTCAACTCACTCTCTCTCCCTTTCTTCTTGTGGGAACTATTAACCGAGATCCAGATCCACTCTCCGTTGCAACGATGGAGAAAATAATATCCAACCTCTTGCTGTTGCATTCACCAGAAATGGAAGCTTTTCATTTGTTCAACTACGTTTCCAAAAGGAGCTATGACGGAAAGAGAAAGTGGTAGTTTACTCGTCAAAGTGTATGGCAATGGGTGAGGTACACATCCTGTAGGAATATCCAAGATCTGACTCTCTGTGATTCTCCTGAAAATTTTCCTGCAAGGGAAATCCTGCCCGCCCTTTTCTCATGCACTCGTCTCACTACACTCAAGCTCTCCAACTACATTCTCACACATCTTTCGTCCCATTTCGCTGGATTCAACCATCTCATTACTTGCTCCTTCGAAGGCAGGATTTCACAAAGGACTCTTTATCCTGCTTTATCTCTCATGCTCCATTTGTTCAGAAAATTACCATAGGTTGCTACGTTGGCCTAAGGATGCATGTTATCTCCGCTACCCACATTACACATTTATCAATACGTGGTGGGGTGGAGGTTTTAACGGTGGACTGTCTGAAGCTTAGAACTCTGAATTTGGCTCAAGATACCAAGATGCAGGATCTAAGAATAAATGGAATGTTGTTTCGTGAACTTTCATATTCATTTTTTCAAATTGAAATGCAGTGTGGCAACAATGTTGCTGGATTGTGGTTGTATTTGGGTTATCGGAAGCCGTTAAAATTTTCAGCAGAGAGAGTTCTGGACATAGTGGGGGCCTTCACAACATTGAAGGTGATATACATCTATGGTCTGTGGTTTCTTGAAAGGGAAAAGGAGAGGGTAGTTCTCATTCACAATCTGCTCGAGAGGCTTCCTGAACTTGCACGACTACAAGTGGGAAGCATGCTTAATTTGGAAAGATCAACAAAAAATATTATTTCACTTGCACTCTTGTGCTCGCTTACTATCTACGAAGCATGTTTCAATGGTTATGCCTTTTGTCTTTTTGTACTTAGCCAACGGCCATAGTAGTGTTTTTGTTGTGTTTACATACACATATAATTGTGGGGGAAGGCCAAGAGTTGCTTTGTATGGGTTTAACAATACAGCTTGGGATATGGATTTAAATTAATTTGTTTTCTGTGAAATGATAGAGTTGGATTCAATTTGGAGAGTATAACTCAAAACCTTTTCCATAAAGTTCAATTTGGATTTTTTTAGTTTGATTTTGTCCGAAATTCAGTGGGGAATGGTTGGATATGCAGATTTAAGTGTCCAAGTTTGTATAATGGTAGTGCCTTGGGGGTTTTCAGCATGCTAAATCCGTTTCTGCATTTAGAAATGCAATTTAAACAACAAAAAAAGAATGATTTTGTCCAGATTTACATCTTCGGCCAAAAAATCCAAAGGATGGAAAATTTAGCCAATGATTTTTATAACCTGTCAAACTATATATAATTTTTACTTGTTATTATATATCTATGGATTAATGTCTTTCCATGGAGAAGGTTCCTTATCTTTATTATACAAATAAGGAGATCTTATAGACCAATTTAATGTCTAACTTTACCATAACTTTAAAATTAAATAATTATAATGTATGTATCATGAATTATTATATTGTTATATAATTATGTGTATTTATACATATGTTTCCTTTTAAGAGGTCACAAGTTCAAATCCAGAGGGGGGTAGGATATGTATACCTCTGTAGACTTTACCCGTCAAATCACTGAGCTCCCTTGTCCCATAAACAAGGGGGTCTCATACACCAATTAGGTGTCTCACTTGATCGTGACCTTAAAAATGGATTATTATTATTATGTGCCTCTCACGTATTTCATTAACAAGATAACTAGTTTTAAATTGAGCATCATATGTGAATGCAGTAGCTAATAAGAGATCCAATGCTACCGTGTGTAAACTCTCTACTTGGTAATCTTTGAGAAGTAAAGGTATGTATAGACAAATTTGATAAGGGGGAAATAACTATATTGGGTAACTTGCTTAAAGCGCTTTTGCTCTTGCAATTATGGAAGTGGAATTGCCGTATTTATCCCAAGAGGACAAAGTAAATGCCTTTTTTTATGGAACCATTGTATTTAAGGAGAGCCTCCACTCGAGGAAGGATATGTGTGAAGGATTTTGATTGAAAAACACATTGACCGAGCTTTAAATGTTTTGATCAAACAAATGTTAGACCGAAAATATGTCTAAATTGTTATTCAATTGGTAAAATATTTCTAGGTAATTTGGATAGCTGTGTTTGAGAACAAATATTCCTTACACATATTAGCAAACCAATCTCTTTTCCCTTGACGTAAGGTTTCATTTTGACCTAATGGTTTTTTGCCTTTCAATTTTGGAGCTTTTGTAAAGTCTTGTCCATTGCAAATCAAAATAGCATGATGTTGTCAAGTATGGGTTACTCTTCAACTTCATATTTTTAGTGAACAATATTGTTTTAATTGTTAATTATTTTTTCTTCTAAAACAAGTCTTATTAGTTCGTTTAGAAAGCCTAGGGACTATAACAATCAATTTTTTCATTGACCAAACATTTCAAGGTGTTTTCTAAATTTTAACATTGTTACTAACAATTTAAGAGACAATTTAATAATGTAAGTAGGGTGCATGTACAAGTCTCAAATTTCCTAGAACATCTTAAGTTTGCTACTAGTTGGTAATTGGACACATTTAAAGTTGTGGGCCATACAATTTATTTTGGTTTTTTTTGTTACTTTTTGATATAATATGTAAAATTTATTTTTGATTTTTTATTAAAATTAGTAGGGTTCATAAATTTTGAAGGGATTTTTGTGTACTACATGACATGATTTTGTGGGAGAACTTTTATGGATTACATTGAGCTTTAATTGAATTCATTTGTTATAATTAATTGTGGTGGGTGGATTTAGATTAGAGAGTCAATTTTGTGCGAGCTTAGTTTTATTATTATAGAATTAATTGAAATAACATGACAATAACAATGAATGGAATAAGTTGGACTGCCATTGTCTTGTTGGTATGTGGCGAAGCTAAATTGAACATCGTTCTTTTTTTGTTTGATCATGATATAACTTGAGCCACAAAGATGAGGTTCTTCCCAACTTCTTTGTTAAAATGAATAGTTTTAATTGCTTGTTTATTTTTCTAACAGTTGACAAATTTACCTGTAACTTGTGTTTGCAAAGTGTGTGCAATACTTGTTGAACATGTTAAAGGTGTTGATATGGTATCTTTCTTTTAAATAGTGCTCTGTCATATTAATTTATGTATTTCACTGGCATGTGCAATTAGTTTCTTTGCCTTTTGCTTCATAGTGTATACATCATGCATAATGCAACTATTGTCTTTTATTGAAGTTTGTTGTGGTATTGGTGTAATGTATTTATCTATTTCATAGATTAGGTGTAATTATTTTATGTTCTTCTTTCTTAATAATTTATACCTCATGCATAATGTATTGTATGTTTTGTTGAAGTTTTCTATGGTATTGGTGTATTGTTTGATCAAAGAAGTTCACTCAAAGTTATCTTATTTGTATGAACAAGATAGACAACTCTTGTAAAAAATGACATAATATGGACTTTTAGTTTCATTTTTTCTCTGCTTCCTTTATGTAGTAGCAAGTTTGTTAAGTAATTTATACAAAATTAATGATAGTGGGTATTTTTGGAAGATGTTGGTCTACTCAATAATTTATACAAAATTAATGATAACATGTTTTTTAAAGAAGATTTTGGTTTGTCTTTGGCTTTGATAACACATTTTAGTAACAAGTCTATTCAATAATTTATAGAAAAATAATGAAAATGGGTAGTTTTAGAAGATTTTGGTTTGGTTTTGGTTTCAGGGTTAGATTTTAATTGTGTAGATCCTAGAAAAGTAACAATAATGGGTATTTTTAAAAGATTTTGTTTTGTTTTTCACTTTAAGATACATTGGATTCTTGTGTGTGATAATAAATGTAAATCCTAAATAAATATTCATATACAATTTGTGAATATTAACTACTCAATGTTTTCTTATTTGTATGAACAAGATAGACAAGTCTTGGAACTTTTTAGTGTAAAAAAAGTTATATAATTGTTGATGTTTTGTAGCTTTGGGAAGTATTCCCACAAATGACCTTAGTGTCGGGCATGTGGGAATCCTCGCTGACACCACCGCATTGTCGTTTGGGTGAAAAACCCCTTGGAATGGAGTTGGGTCTTCATGGGCTTGTTTATGGGCTTTGTGGGCTTGTGTAAGGCTTCAGACCCACATAGAATAATAAACAAGTCTAATTTAATGTTGATTTGTTAAAGGAATTTTCACACACTCGTTTTGCATCATATAATGGGAGATCATGAGTGAGAGATGAAACATAATCTTCTGGTGACGTTCATTCTTGAGTGTGGTCTTGGTGACCTCAACTAATCGTGGAGAGGGTAATTGATTTAGGCCTAAGGTCTACAAAGTTCTTTGTCAAGGGAAGGTAAGCTTGTGAAGAGGGTTGAGAGGGAAATTTTGAGGCTTGACAAAAAAAGGAGGGGTAGTCATAGGTATTGAAGGGGTGAAAAAACCTAGGAGAATCCTAGCCGTGGTAGATTTGAGGGCTCAACCAACAGAGGTAGGTGGCAACAGGACTGTGGGAGGGCTCGACCTACTTGGAGAGGCAGTTGTAGGCCTAGGAAGAGGCTCAACCCACAAATTGGAGGATTAAACTAGTAAGAGGAGGCATCAACTCAGTCTTGGAGGGTTGGAATAGTCTTAGGAAGGATTGGTATGCTGAGGGAGAGTAGCCAAAGTTTTGTGGAAAATTACACTTCCACTAGGAAGAGTTTAAGGGCTGCAAGAGGTCTATTACAGGTGTGTAATAGGTAGAGAAAGAGAGTTGTTACAGCCACTCTGTACAACAGTCTTTGGGGCAGTTTTGTAGCAGCAGTGGAGGGTTGTTGCAACCATCCTAGTTGCAAAGAAAGGGGCCAACCACTGTGGTGAAAAATAGGAAGAAATAGATTTTTACAACCATCCTACTCACATGAAAGAGGGTTGTTATAGTCAGCTAAGTTGACTAGATTTGGGAACAGAAATAGAGGAGGGTTTCTACAGTGTTTTGTAAGTATTTTGGCATATTCGTTTTTAATAAATTTGGGAAATTTTCCTTGGTTTGAGAGCTCATTGTTTTGGGTTTAAGAACAAGTGTTTTGGGCATTAAATTATTTTGTACTATGCATGATCTAATTTCTAGTGTTTTACTTTCTGCGGTGTTAAGTAGTTAGGAATGTCAACGCGTTTATGTTCACAGTTCAAATTGTATTTTTGTGTATACTATTGAGAACCTAAACCAGACTTGATGTGTGTGTGCACTGAGTCTGGGTGCACTTCGAAGTCTAACATGGTATCCGAGCTTGAGGTTAGGAGATGACATTTGGATATGAGTTATTGAAACATGTACTAGCCTTCATAGGGAGTTGTAGTGATTGTTTCAGGTGGTAACATGTTAGTTCGTCTATGGTTTTAGACATGGAGTAGACCATGCAAACCAGGGGTTATGGACTATTGCATCTTGGTGGTGTAGTAGGTTGAGAGTTTTAGTGGATTGGCGGAAAGCTCAGTTCGCAACAATATGTTGTGTGGCAGGTTTCCAACTTCGTGGATAGACTTCCAATGGCTTGTCATAGTGAGTTGCGAAGGGTGTCGCTAGGGTTCTTTGGCACAGACAATATAGCTTCATGTGTATGACAGTTTGATGAGATAGAGTCTTCATCAAGCCAATTAGTTACACATTGTCGAGGTGCAACAATGTATGGGGTATTTGACCTAAGAGGATGAGGACACTTGCAGAGATGAGCTACAAAGGTATATAATGGACTAGAATTAGTGTCCAATTGCAGCTTGGGACTGCTTCAAAGAGAGAACACAGGTTTATTTGTAACGTATGCGAGGACATAGAGTTATGTGACTTGGATGATGCACTTGAGTAGAATTTCATTGGATGGTTGTGAATTGGGTAAGAATGATGCTTGCCTCGGGAGGATTTCATGGTAACTGTACCTTGGGAGTCACCGACATAGGACATGAGCACAATATTTGTTTGAGATATTAACAGACTCCAACTCAGGTATGTAGGTGGATCTTGGTATGATGACTAGACATGCAGTATAGGGATATGGAATTATGATATTCCAGATGGAGTCAGGAGATGTGTTGAGGGTAAAACATGTTCTATGTGTGCCAAGAGTGTGCTATCAATCTCAACGATTGATGAAAAGAGATATGTAGGGTTCTTCCGAGATGAAAAAGTGTTGTTCATGCCCATAGGATATAACTCAGACACATCAATGGTTCTTGAAGTTAGAGAGGGATAGCCTATGCTAGCCATGGCCAACAGTAGCAAAGTGACAATGAATAGGGAGAAAATAGCTAAAATAGCTCTGTAGGTTGTGTAGACTCAGAGGGAGCCCGATTTCAGAGGGATTCAACAAACTCAAAGGGATTCATCAAGCTGAGAGAGAGGGTCAATTGTTAATAGGGAGTCAACCTTCAGGTTCAAGTGGGACAGATGAGTCTCCCAATACTGTTAAGAAGGTTTCATGGGTTGAAATGGCTAGGTAGGAAGCTTAGAAGCAGGAGGATTTTAGGATCAGAGTGTCTTCCAAGGAGGAACCATGCCATACAACAGGACTTGCTTTGGTGAATTCGATGACAGAGGGAGAAACCAATCATGTGTATTGGGCAGTAGCTATGCTAATAGATCTAGTATGGGAGAAAAATATACTTTCTGATGATGTAGGATGGAATACCTCCCTCACTAAGAGGGAGTGTTGATGTTTTGTAGCTTCATGAGGTATTTTCACAAGTGATCTTGGTGTCAGGCATGTGGGAATCCTCGTTGGCACCTCGCTGCAGTTTCATTTGGGTGAAAACCCCCTTGGAATGGATCATGGGATTCATGGGCTTGTTGATGGGATTGTGTAGATGCTTCACACCCACATAGAAGAATAAATAAGTCTAATTTAATGTTGAGTTTTTTAAGGGCTTCTCACACACCACTTTTGAGTCATACAAAGGGAGATCATGAGTGAGAGATGAAACATAAGTTTGTGGTGATTTTCATTATTGAGTGATGTGAAGTCTTGGGGACCTCATCCAAGAATGGAAAGGTTTGATTTATTCCTTAGGTCTGCATATTTATTTGTATTGGTAGGTAAGGTTGTGAGGAGGGCCAAGAGGTCAGGTATGAGGCTTGGCCAACCAAGGAGGCGTAGCCATAGGTATTGAAGGGATACAACAACCTAGGAGAATCATAACCACAATAGATTTGAGTGCTTGGCCAACAGAGGAAGGTGGTAGCAGGTATGTGGGATGTCTCCTCCTACTAGGAGAGACAACCACGAGCCTAAGATGAGGGTCAACTTGCAGATTGGAGGATCTACCCAGTAAGAGAAGGAAACAACTCAGTATTGGAGGGCTGGAATGGTCTTAGGGAGGTTTATTTGTTGAGGGAGAGTAACCACAATTTTATGGAAAGTTACAGGTCTTCTTGGAAGATTTTAAGGGCTGCTAGAGGGATATTACAGGTCTGTAATAGGTAGAGAAAGAGAGTTGTTACAACCACCCTGTACAAAATTATTTGGGGCATTTTTGTAGCAACAATGGACGGTTGTTGCAGCAATCCTAGCCGCAAAGAAAGGGACAACCCATGTGGTGAACAATAGGAAGAAAGGGACTACTACAACTAGCCTAGTCACAGGAAAGAGGACTGTTACAGTCAACCGAGTTGAATAGATATGGACACTGAAATTGAGGAGGGTTTATACAGTGTTGTGTAAGTATTTTGGCATATTATTTTGTAAGAAATTTGGGCTATTTTCCCTAGTATGGGATCCCATTGTTCTAGGTTTAAGAACAATTTTTTTGGGCATTAAATTCCTGTGTACTATGCATGATCGAATTGTTGGTGTTTTACTTTCTGTTATGCTAAGTAGTTAGGCATATCAGTGTGTTTATGTTCACAATTCAAATTGTATTTTTGTGTATACCGTTGAGAACCTAGACCATACCTGAGGTGTGTGTGCACCAAGTCTGGGTACACTTTGAAATCTAACAATAATATGGATTTTTAGTTTCATCCGTTCTCGATTTCCTTTATGCAGTAGCAAATCTATTAACTAATTTGTAATTTATACAAAATTACTGATAGTGGGTATATTTGGAAGATTTTGGTCTATTTAGTAATTTATGTATTTCATAGACATGTGCAATTAATTTGTTGTTTCATAGTGTGTGCCTCATTCACAATGCAACCACTTTGTTTTATTGAAGGTTGTTGTGGCGTTGGTGTAATGCTTAATCAAAACACTTCGCTCAAATTTATCTTATTTGTATGAACAAGATAAGTCTTGCAAATTTTCAATGTAAAAAAGGGTATATAATATGGACTTTTAGTTTCATCGTTTTTGCTTCCTTTTATGTAGTAGAAAAAAAATTATACAAAATTATTGATAGTGGTTATATTTGGAATATTTTGGTCTATTTAGTAATTTATACATGTGCGGAGTGTGAAGGTATAGAATATACATCTGTGCACATAGATATATGGCCATAGAAAAAAGATCTGCACAACGTGAAAAATAATAAAGTAAAAATTAAACTTAAAATTATGACCATTAATCAACAATATTTTTTAAGTGAAACAAATGCATAAAAACATTTTGTACACTTTATATAATTATTTTTTATACTAAACATTGTTATTTAAAATAAATTCAACTAAGTATGGAGAGTTTCTGGTGGAATATTAGCAATCAACACACCATAAATGACTCGATTATTGTGCAAATTACATCGATTATCATGAGTGATGAATTCTCTGCCCAATGGTTCAAAATAGACCAACTTAAACATATGCATAAAATCATTTTGTTAACTTTATATACTTATTTTTTATAATAAAAATTGTAGCTTAAAATAGATTCAATTAAGTATCTAGAGTCAGTAGTGGAATGTTAGCAAATCAACATTCCATAAATGACTTTTATCATGCAAATTACATTGCTTGTAAGAATAATGACAAAGGGTTCTTTAAGAATATTTTTGTTTGGTTTTGGATTTAATAGTACATTTTAGTGTTGGTTGTGCAAGGGATATACATGTACTTAGTGTGGAGGTGGTTAAGATAGATATGTGCAAATTCATAGCAAAAGGCTTTGCACAACGTGAAAAATGACTAAGTAAAATATTAAAATTAAACTTATGACCATTAATCAACAATAATTTTTAAGTTAAACATATGCATAAAAATGTTTTGTTCACTTCACATACTTATTTTTTAATATATGTATTTACATAAAAGCACTGAGATATCTAAAAAAATTAGACTTTGGTGTTAATGTTTGTTGATTATCAACACAAGAAAGAAGTCGTTTTACGTAATGATTTTGTGTGTAAAATAAATATTAATATTTAAAACTATTGGGAGTGCACATCCAAGTGATATGAATTCTTCGCAAAAGGGTTCAAAACAGACTAACTTAAACATATGTATAAAAACATTTTTTTCACTTTATATACTTACTTTTTGTATTTGTTGTAACACACAAATAAGATAAGAGTTAGTTGTGTTTTATTAATGATATGATACAAAAATATAAATACATGATATGACCTTTGGATTCATTGTCCAAGGTCTCTTGGACTCCTGACAACCGTTACATGAACTTGAATCTTCACATTCCATGAAGTTCGCAACCCTGACAGATTGTGTGTTGATTAAGGTTGTTTTTCATTGATTTAAACCCTTGAATAAATCCCTATAGCACAAAGGATGAACTCCAAAGTGGTCCCCTTATGGAGAAATCCCTCACGGGAAGACGCTTTGCAGATTGAGTTATCCTAGAAGTATGGTTAGACAACCCATGCTTATTTGTGGAATAATGAGATGAAGGTCAGTGAATTTGTCAGTGAAACTATCCTAGATGGACATTTCTTGTCATGTCATTTTCGGTGGTATGTGTAATGTCACATAACTCCTCACAGTTAGAGAGTTATGGCCATAAGAAGTTGGAGAACCCAGGTTTGGGTAATGGACCCAAATTTGTTTGATGGATAATGGTATGAGTTTTGATATATTTGTAGGTAATACTATTCTATATGGATAGTACATTTTATTCCATTTCTAGTGGTATGTGAAACGTCACATAACTCCTCATGGTTTGAGATTTATGGCCTTACGAAGTTGGAGGACCCTCATATGCCATCTAGAAGCCCCGAAAGGTCAAAGTAGTCAAAGTGGTTTAAGAGATTTTAGCAGGTAAATAATAAAGTGAAGTTATGAGTGTACTATAATTCAAAGTGAATACAAAATAAATTATTTAAATTAAAATTAAATGGAGAAATTTGAAGTGGGTTAACCCTAAAATAAGGAAAGTGGACAAAGTGACCTAGAAGATGTTTTTAAGGAAGCTACTTGGAGAGTATAAATAAGAGACAACACTCTCTCATTTTAGATCACACTTGAGAATATTGAATTTCTATAGGTTTCTGAGGTAACCAAAAGATATATAAGCTCAATTTCAGAAGGAAGGTGAAGAAAAGAAAGCCAGAATTCAAGGGAGGATAATTTCTTCTGATGATGCTTTCTAAGGTATGTTATTTACAGGTCATCTCACCATTTTTGCAATCACTGTTTTTTTAGAATGCTTCAGACTGCTAAATTGATATTACATTGAGGAAACATATCCAAGTATCTATGGTAAAAAAATCATCTTGTGGGTGGTTGTATTTTGGAGTTACACTCCGTGGAAAATAGGGTTTGTGGCTAGTCCTGAAACTAGTCTAAAACAAGTGTTTCGGGTAAAAACGTCATAACTTCTTCAAAACATATCCAAATTCAGTAAGACCAAATGTATTGGTTAGAGAAACTTATTTGGTATGTTGTGTAACATTTTCAGATCTATTCAAAAAATATTTTGTGCGAGGCACGCTCTATAAGGTCGCTCTCTAGAATAAGCTATAATTCAGCTAGGTATGGCATTTTTGCTAGAAATCCTTTTCTGAGAGGTTCCAAGTAGTGACACCTAGAGGAATTGCATAAAACACACTGAAGAACATTGTGTATAAGTTTCATATATTTATTCATTACAGGTACAAAGTTATGATTATTTCAAGTTAGGGTTGTTGACTAATCCAAAACTGGTCAATGAGTCATGTGAGACTAAAGAAAAGTTTGATCAAAATGCTAGTCTATTGTTGTTAAAGTTAAGGAAGGTTTGTAGGTATGTGATCATATACACCAGATCTATTACAAAGTTACAAATCATATTTTGATGATGAAATTGATGAGGACTTTTGGTTAAGGTACGTGTTGGGTACATGGTTGAGACAAGTAGTT
The DNA here is from genome assembly GCA_010110895.2 of Picea sitchensis. NCBI lineage: Eukaryota > Viridiplantae > Streptophyta > Pinopsida > Pinales > Pinaceae > Picea > Picea sitchensis. Next base: position 94,288 of record SNQJ01S0008394.1, on the reverse strand, counting down.
GATGAGTTGGCACATACATGAGGTGTATAGTTGATGATGTTGGTACATATTGATGAGTCATATTTGATAAGTAGTTGACACATGATTGGTACATACTTGATACATGGTTGGATGCACTTGTTTATGGTACAGGTTGATTACAGGTTGGTTGATACAGGTTGGTGCATGGTTGATGCACTTGTTTATGGTACAGGTTGATGCATGGTTCAGGTTATTGGTACAGGTTGATTGGTATAGTTTTACAATTGTATATATCGCAGTGATAGCTTCCTTCATTCTACTTATACGTCAGGGCAGTTGGACGGGGCAAGGACAGGTGGTTGTAGTCACCTTCCGGTTGTAGACAAAGAACATAGGGGGTTGTAGCCAGAGAATTGGGGAGTTGAATATTCCCTTAGGTTGTAGCTTGAGAAACTAGGAGGTTGGAGCCTCCTTCCAGTTGTAGATGGAAAAAAAAGGAAGTTGGTGCTTCCAATGAATGTAATTCTTCA